>SKCR01052639.1:0-183994 GCA_019454045.1 Zanthoxylum bungeanum
CGTACATTATAAAAAAATTGTCAAATTATTGAGGAAAATTTATCTGATAGAATACCAATGTATATTATAAAAATCATTGTTAAAAAAATAGTGATGAATTTTCGATAGATTTTCCGTCTGTAAATTATCGACGAAAAATCCATCACTAAATATGGTGTCAATTTATGATGCCACACATTAGCGATAGAATATAGACGAAAAATTTCCGTAACTAAAGGTAGTGCCAGTTTATGACACCACGCTATACCGACTGAATACATTTATTATCATTGTAGGTGCTCAAATATTTATCATACTCTACTGTGTCACATATCCCGATTCAAACAATGCTTTTTCAGCAAGTTTCATTAGTGGAACTGCACTCACAGTAAAATCAGGCAAAAGACCAGATTGTACGTGTTAAGGAAAATATCCTTTATCGGCTGAAATAAATAATTAAACTCAACATATAAGTATTGGACAACCATTAACTCTCAAGCTAATTTTTGGTTTGAGTTAGGCTCATGAATTTTAACATGGTATCAGTGTCACACTCATACACAAGTGAGCTCACATTACCTACCCACTGACACGGATCAGGCAAAAGACTGGCTTGCATGTGAGGGGATGTTGAAGAAAATATCTCTCATCGGTTGATATAAACAATTAAACTCAAAATATAAGCATTAGACAACCCTCAACTCTCAAGCTAGTTTTTGGTTTGTGTTAGGTTCATGAATTTCAACCAGTAAGATATTTAAACACATATCATATTAACGTCATACGACAGGGATCAATCACGTGTAGAATAATAAAACTTCGAAATGCCCCATTTCCAGAGATAATACTGTTGGGGTTTTATAGGGAATTACAGGGTTAGCGCAGCGGAATGCGGGAAATCAGAATTTTCCGATTTCAAAATTTTTTCTTGGATCAATTAAATAAACTTATTTATTTAATTAACCAATACTTAAAATCTCAAATTTTAACCCAAAAAATCAAATTTGCTTTAATTGCCGAATTGACCCCAAAGTTTGCGTTTTATTCATTTTGGTCCTTAAATTGTCATATACATATTTAAGTGATTCCAAATCAATCCTAAAATGATTTATACATGTCTAATACACGAAAATACAAATTGTAACAAAAATCCCAAATTTTTTTTAAAATTGACGAACAGTCCCCCAGAATTTACAGGATTTTCAATTTGGTCATTTTTAGTTCAAGACATGTCAAGATCAAATCCAATCAATCCCAAATTTAATATACATCATATATACATCAAATTACATCACATTTATGAAAATCCCAAAATTTGGTAAGGGTTATGAACCCTAATTTTACAATTTCCATAAATTGACAAATTAAACCAAATTAAACAAATTCAATATATTAATCCAATCCTTACCACACCAAACAACTCTCACCACCATGAAACAACTCAAGAATAATTCTAGATCATCTATGAGTGACTAAGAAACTCTAGAATGGCAACATCACCATCAAATGGCTTAAAGAACGCTAATGAACTAATTTCATGCAAACTTTGTTAACATACATGCTCATCTTTCAAACAAGTTCACAACTATTTAAATTAAATGCTTTAAGAGTAGAGAAAATTCTAAGCATCAAAAATTCAAGCCTAGATACATGGAAACAGTTTCCTAGTTGAAGAAAATTGGAAATTACTTACAAAATGCAAGAATTTGCTTGATTTCATTCATTTGTTCTTCTTGTTTTCTCTCAACCTTACTTTGTAATTTATTTTTGCAACTTGTGTAATGCAAGAAATTGGAAAAAAAAACTTATATATTTTTTCCCTCTGTTGCCGTGAGCCATAAACAAAAAAATAATAAGCATTTTCAATTTGTTTCATTTTAATTGGAACAAGTTTACTTGAATAAAAGATAACATTTATCTTATATAAAGTATACTTACAAATGGACCAATAGAATCATGCCATTTCCTAAAACAAAAATCATGTAATAGATATTTACAATTTAATTAATTTAGTTACTTAACATTTAAATAATCAAATAATTAAATACAAATATCCTAATATATGTATTATATTTACATTAAATATCTCAAATACATATATTAATGATATATATGTCAAATATCATAATTTGACAACTAATTAATGTGTATTTAATAATATCAAATATTAAATACAAATACACATCAATTAGGAAATGACCATTAGGTCCCCATTGTATGTATTTTTCGTTTAACCATTAAACGACTTATAAATAATCAGTATTACTCATAAAAGTTGCCCTAGTACTCTACGAGTATATTCCATTAGTGAGACTCTCTAAGTTCAAGCATATTAGTCACGAAATCAAATTTCGTGTCCATAGTATACCATTTCGTAAATTATGACGAACACGGATAAACTCTCTGAACCATACGGGTTGAGGTCATAGCATCCGTATAATCCCTCCGTCACAGGTATCCGGATTATTCCAGAGATATATATGTAAACATCAAATCTCTATAAATATAATCACGTCGATGTTTCTATTAGAAATCCCTTAATAACACTTAGAACTAATTTCTACAGTGTACCATAGTCCCATGGATTTAACAGATTACTAATTCCATATTGAATACATATGCTCTGTACACATAACTGACGGATCCTTTCATGATACACACAAGATATCCTGAGCATCAGTCCACACCCAACGAACAGACGGAGGTATGATCTAAATAGATTGGTGACGTGAATGTCATTATTTCGGGCATTGGTTCCGTATGAGAGATTACATTTGAAAAGAGTATTAGTATTGTTCACAGTCAAAAGCCAGAGGCTTAGGGGAATAATATGGCTTATTCCCTGCTGGTAACATTTTCCAGATCGGGATGTTACAAAGATGGTATCAAAGCATGGTCTATAGGGTCAGTGACTGCAGTGGGTAGAGTGCTGGGGTCTTGTATACATAGTATGTCCGGGATACTTGTATGCAGTGCATTATCTCTTCAGTATCTGATCCTCGAGTACATCCTCAAAATTCTACAAACAGGTTAGCAAGTTTTCTTAGATTATTTGAGTAGCATTCCTTATTAGAACGAATATATTCTAGATCCAAGTTAGGAATCTTCTTGAAGTTATTCCGACCTATTACCAGAAGTACAAACGAGTTATGAAACCAGATAGTAAGATTGTAAGAAAAGTACCTAAGGAAGTAGGAAAGAGAGTGACCGGCGTAAACACACACGTATAACGCAAGCGCACGTATCGTTCAAGTAGTATAAAAATATCGATCCCACGAGGATTTAATTCCTACTGTTGTTATTAATTATTGAATCTATTTATTTACAAATATCCAATTAAATGGAGAAGAGAGAGATTGTTTGTTTGATTGGTTGAATGTTGCTTTGCTAAATAAATAAATAAATAAAAAGATAAAAGAAAATACTAAAGAAAATACAAAAGACACAAAGATCTAGGGTTATGATTTCTTCCAATATCATTTTAAAGATGAAGTGATTATTTTATAGTTGTGTAATAAATCAGTTTACTAACCTGGAACACTAAATTATGTGTAAGCCTCTGTCGATGGTCAGACACAAATACCCAGTTTAACCTAATTGAACCATATGTCTATGTCAACCAAATTATATGGATTCATTAAGTTTAAGTTCCAATTATGGCTACCCCCGCCCGACAGGTATATTCCTATCCTGTAAGGAAATCTATTAAAGGGTTATCTATCCTCAAGGAAGATCGTGGGCTATTAAGTCTAAGGCTGAAACCTAAAATCCCTATGTCTAGTTCATTTGAGATTTACCACATCAATCTTATTGGTGATCAGACAACAAGAAGCATTAAGCTTAAGACTTAATAAGTAAACCTATAAATTACCTAAAGTATAAAATAACCCCTTATAAACCGGTGATATTAAAAGTCATTACAACCCCAGATAACTAACACATAACTAGGGCTAGTAAAAACTTAAAAGTAAAAGACATAAAGTAAAAATACTGAAAAGTAAAAGCTGAAAAGTAAAATAAAATAAAATGCTAAGGTAAAAGGAATTACTTTTACTACTACTAATTTAGATATCTGTCATAAAATAATATATAAACTTGTGATAATATTACCAACCGACCAATCTGGCGGTATCGTGTTTAAGTAAAATTAAGTCCAACCAGCCATAAAGGCGGAACCAAAATTAAATTACCAACCGACCAATCTGGCGGTATCCTTGATTAGTCAGGTTTAAACCAGATTAAAATTAATTTACCAACCGACCAATATAGCGGTATCCTTTTTAAGTCAGTATTTTAAATAGTGAATATATTATTTTTAAGGGAGATTAATCTAAAAAGTAACAGTAAAAGAATTACCTTTCACCCTAGCTGGGGAAGTTACCTATTCATAGTGAAAACTGTAAAAAGTAAAAAGTAAAAATTAAATTACTATTATTACAAAACGTAATTAAAATTATTTACAAAACTAAAAACTAAAAATAAAAAAAACTAAAAACTAAAGAATCTAGAGAGAGAAACTCTCTCTTTTGAAAGAATTTAAGAGAGAGGAAGGTGCAATGAACTCTGAAATCTCGAGCTCAATTTATAAGCGCGGGTAGGCTTCGGGCGTCGTGACGCCAAGGGCTCCAGCGTCGCGACACTGGAACAGTGAGGCGTGGCACGCTGAGGAGGCGACACGTGGCAAGGCGGCTGACTGTTAACGCGACACGTGGCAAGGCGGCTAAGACTCAATTATTGTGATGACGTCATGCTGATGTGGCGCTGACGTGGCAAGGCGGCTGAGATCAATTGTCGGCACTATAGGATTGCGACACGTGTCACGCTGTGATTGGCTGATGATGACGTGGCATGTTGACTCGGTTGACCATCTGATGTGGATGATGACGTGGCATAGTTGACTCATTGACCGATGACGTGGCGACACGTTGGATGACACGTGGCACACGTGGCGATGGCGACTGTCGGCACTGTAGGATGATGACACGTGGCACAGCGCACGTTAGCAAATTGGCTGTGATGGTGACACGTGTCACGGCGCATGTTAGCAAAGTCAAACTTCTCAAATTCTGACCCGTTGACCCAGCGTATGTTAGCAGATTCGGCGCATGCTGGGCGTCGCGACGCTGAAGGTCCTGGCGTCGCGACGCGGGAAATTACCAAAATGCCCTTTTTTTTTTTGCCAATTTTTCCTGTTTTGCTCCAAATCACCTCCAGAATGTCCTGAAACTTTATTTATCTACAAAATAACACAAAAACACATCAAAATATTCACAAGACTCAAGAAACTATACAAAATATTAGGATAAATGAGTGGGAAATAGTGATAGATTTACCACTCATCAGAGAGAGAGAAAACTAGAAAGAAAAAGTAAGGAACATATGATTTAAGTAACTAGAGACAGTAAAGTGATAGAAGTATAAAATGAGATAATTTGGAAGATATTAGAACTCGGGATAACGAATAAGAATATAGTAAGTCCGAATAAGAGTAAAACATAGAGTAGACCTGAATAAAGTTTCTTTCCCTCAAGCGAGATTCCTTTCATTCTCAGAAAATTCTTCCAAGTATATCTAATAGCTCATGAGCACCTCGTATAGATAGCGAGTTCCCCGAATAACCAAGGATAGCCATAAGGCAGAAAGAAGCAAGAAATCAGGAATAATCATAGAGGCTTCTTATAGATGGGAAATACCATGACAATGCAGATATTCTAGATTCCCCAAACCCAGGCCCGTAGGCAAATAAGATGGATGACGTCAGAAAAATGACTAGTTGCCCTAACCAAGCAATCCGATGAAGATAAGACTCAGAGCTATCTAGTTTACCATCACTTAGTGATACCAATTAAGAAAGTTGTTCCGATGGAATCCGGCTTAATTCTACCAGGACATAGAGTATCAGAACGAGGACCTCAAAACTCATCAAGATATACAATGTTTGTTCTAGTCCCTACCAGCATAGATATAATAACAGTAAAAGAACCCGATGGAAGTTTACTCTAAGAGCAAAAATAGGAAACCATGAAAGGTAGATAACCCAGAAAAGAATTCAGGAAGTCTCAGAAGTATAACCCAAAGATCTAGACACATCAGCACAAGGCCTACAAGACCATTAGGAGTTCACAAGATAGACCAAATGTCGTAGAACCCATAGATAAGCCCAAGTCAATAGAAATATGTAGAAGAATATAAGGATAGACCCGTGAAATTGGAGATCCTTATGAGTGATAAGAGTACCAACATGGAAAATAGAACAGAGTGTCATAACCGTGATTATAGAAATAGAAGAGATCAGAAATCTAAAAAGTAGTCAGAAGAATGAATCATCATTGACCTCAATGGCATGACGTAGTGCCAAAGAGATATGATCTGAAAACTGCAAGAAGGAAAACAGACGTGTCAATAAGATTCAGTACGTATAGAGACGTGAGTAATGTAGCTTGGAGATAACAAGAATGAGTGAAGACTCTAACCAAGCCAGTGAGCGCATGCCCACCCAACAACTTAAAGCCCAGTAAAGATGAGAACCTGTAAAGTAGAGCAATGGATAGATTAGACGAATCGTAAGATGGCTAGACAACCAGATCGGTGATAGAATAGATCGAAGCCATGATGAGTTGAGCTAAGTCTGAAAGTCACCGTTGAATCAATGGATCCTTAAAGAAGTAAGACTTAGAATTATGTAGAGACCAGGGTGAATGATTCTCAGGAATGTAGTGAACAACTTGTAAAAATTTTCATGGTATTAAAAAGGAAAAGACAGGTAAAAGGTAATACATGAACTAAAGATTTAGTAAAAGATGTCCTAAATAATCGAGGTTGATAGAGTTTTCAGGAAAGTAAAGGTGTAAGGAGTTCAAAGAACTGAGACAAGAAAGGAACCTATGTAGTAGAGTAAGTTTCTTAAGGAAGAATAGTAAAGAGAGTATAGCAGTACTCAGAGGAAGAAAATAACGAATCTAAAGGGTTAAACAATAGAGACTAAACAATAATGAGTATAGAAGTAGTACGAGAAAGTTATTGGAGAGCATGGCCCTAGAAGGAGTTCGCAGAATAAGTGCAGAGATCGATTATTGGAAAAGATCAGGAATAAAGTTGGAAAAGGCAAACCAGACAGTTTTAGCAAGTAGTACCATAGTGTAGGAATAGACATCAGATATTTATATACATGAGATTCCTAGGCTCATAGATAGATAGAAGGTGCAACCATATCACCATAATCAGAAAGGCCTCAGGGTAAGTGCCCACCCTCCCAACCCTCGTTAGATAACAATAATAAAGATGTACCTTGTAGGTTGCCTCAAGATACTCTCAGAATTAAATGAAAGTATAGTGAAAGAGGACCGGAATATAAGACCTTCAGAAGTAGTTTAAGAACAGGATAAAAGTGAAAGACAACTTTAAGATAAAGAGTTAAGAAAGAAGTGGTTCAGATGGAGTAGTGTAGAGAAAAAGTAGTGGTCAAGTAACGACTGAGATTCAAAAGAACTAGTGTCAGACAAAAGAATAGGATGAAGCAAGAGACAGAGATATAAACCACAGAAGTTCTCAGTACAGTATAGGATAAAGTAAGAGACGAATGAATTCTAAAGAAAAAGTTTGGAAGTAAAGTGGTCAAGGTGCAACAACAGTAGGATAGAATACCTGGTAAACAAAGACCAAAAATGCATATCAGTAAGGTTCCTCGGTGATGAACTGAAACCAAGGTTCTATTACGTGTTAGCTTACTTACTTTACAAAAGTACCCAGCCCCAGTTTTAGTTGACCAAACCACTACCGGTTTGGGACGGCCTAAGCCACGGGTATGGGTGGTTTGGTAGATATATAAGTATACTTAGGAATCGAGAATATAATTTATTGTAAAGTTGCAATTAGCATATGGAATGAGTCTTCAAGGTACAATATATTTGTTTGTATTTAAGAAACGACCCTTGACGGGATTATAGAGAACAAATCAGTTTGGAACACCGTAAACCCCAGAGAAGCTACCAGAACCAACCTCCTTAGTACCAACTCATTGGGTAATCAACATTAGTGAACAAGAAGTACATAAAGAATCTGCCCTACACTACAAGGTTCTAAGTTATACAGACAAGCAGAGGCAAGAAAAGTTTTAGATCAGATAAACAGTTTTGTATAAATAGGTGTATATATATGCCTTCTAGAGTTAAGGTATGAGTGAAGAAACCCCATTACAGGACACGCAGTACCTTCAGAGATGAAACAAGCAAAGGTGGAAAAGCCGAGCCCAATAGCTAAGCAAAATAAGTTAAGAGGGTGTTGAATTCTCAGCAAGAAGACTCTTAGAATATATCTTCTTATAGAATAAATATAAGAAGTCTAGACAGTCAAGAAATAGAAGATATAGGGAATGAGAAGGAATAAGTGGAGTATAAAAAAGATCAGAAACGAGGCTATTTTGATATACCATGAGAACTATAGCAGGCCGTAGTGAAAAGTAATCAGCAGGGATTCTATGACATCAAGACAAGGAGTTCCTTCTCGATCAAGAATTTAAAGAACATAAAGGTATGAAATGGAAGTTAAGATAGTAGAAAGGTTAAGGCGCGTTTATTAGAAAAAGAATGAATGATCAATTTAACAGAGGTCTCAGTCACCAAGTTATAATGAACCCGGTTAACGTGAGTTGGTTTATAGTAAGTAAGAAACCCAGCAAATGGAAATAAAGATGATTACAAGTATAAAGTCAGTTAAACTTGATGGTTTAGAAAGAAGCATAGACTCTGAAATCTATCGTTAGATCCCAAGTTTAAACGGGATTTGAGGACGAATCCTATTTAAGGGGGAGAATTTGTAACATTCGGTAATCCAGGCGACTTGTATGTTACCAAAGACCGACAACTATCACGTTATCGGAGACATGTTCATGATAAAAATCATGTTTAAGCATGTATGGACTCAAGAGGATTACTTTTCGGGTATTCGATAATTTCTCGTATTTCCGATACGGAAATTATTTTATGACTCAATACGGACAGCCCTGGGTATTTAGACCGTAAATTTCCCATACGAAATCTAATTTTTATGAATTTTATATCGCCAGAAATCTTAGACCGAGACCTTCAACTTTTGCATTGAACATTTTTCGAAATTCGAATCAGACGTGGGTCAAAAATTGAGATTTGTTTTATGCTACAGTGAAATTCGTGGATGATCTAGAACTTGGTGAGGTGGCATCATCTTGGCCATTCATGCCCAATAAAAAAATTAGCCACTTTTTGCCTATAAAAAATGCACTATTCCCTCTTCTTCTAGAGACAAAAATATGGAGAGTGATGAGGGAAAACTCTTCAAGTCAAGTTTCTTTCCAATCTCCATTTCTTAAAGCATTTTGGAGCCATTCAAGCTTCATTTCCAAACTTGGTAAGCTTCTTCTCCCTTTCTATCTTTTCAATTTTCAGTTTTGAGCAAGAATTAAAAGCCATGTATTCGCACAATAAACCCTAGAAATGGGAATGTTAATTGGCTTTAACATAGTTGAAAACATGCAATTTGGAGAAGTGTTTTAAGAGTATAAACTTGTAATAAGGTTAATTTGTAAATGATTTTGTTGAGGATATTATTCTTGGTAACTAATGTTTATGGTTTGTGTTTGAGTGGTGATATTGGATGAGTTTTGAAGTTGGAGGAGTGTTTAAGTGTTGGTGATGAATTGAGTAAGCTAGGTAATTTCTTAAATTAGGAAATTAAGCATGTTTTATAGGTTATGAAGAGTGCTTATAATATTACAAATTTTATTGGGGGTCATTGGATTGGAAGAATTAAATGAGAAGGTGAAATAAGAAAGTTATGTAACGGTGTTGGGTTAGGTTGCTTTCCGGACAGGCTTTAAAGATTTAATTGTTAGTCCAGTTTGTGATATCCGATTGATGAAGCGTAAAATTATGGATAAACTAGACATATAAATTAGTAGCCTAACCAAAATTTAGAATTTTTGGATTTAAGATGAGACCGAACCGAATTTTTGAAGTCGGGCTATCTGCTGGCCCTCTGCCTAGTTTTTCCAATTGCACAGCCCCTGAACTTTAGTCCATAACTTTAGTTCTAGGAATCTAAATCACGATCCGTAAAAGCCAAAATAAAATAAACACATAATTGAGTATTCTATTAAAATCTTAGCCCCAAATTCAACTCCGATTAAGCGCACTGAATTTTCAAATTCAATGTTGGTACACTGAAATTTTTTGGAAAGGGGGCATAATATGGAGTTTTGCGAAGTAGCTTGTGAGATCCTTGAATGCGTGCAGTAAAAATTGTTAGACCATCCTAAAATATTAGTAACATAGAGATGATGAGTTATCATGAATAACGAATATATTTTGTTAAGTAAGGATATAATTCACAACCTTAGTACTAACGAATTTTACTAATTCTAGATTATCATCAAGAGATGCGGTTCCGTAACCATCGCAAGGCGTCGTCGGCAAGTTCCGAATCAGTGAGTGGACACTACCCTTTTAAATTAATTTTCATTTTGTTATTTTATATATATATGGGATTTATTTTACGCTTTAGGGCGTTAGACCATATTTTTATTATCATTACATAGACCATATTTTTATTATCATTACAGTCATTTCATAAAAGTTTATGATTTAAGATTTTTACTGAGAAAGTAACGTTTTCAGAAAATATTTTATGATTTTTGAGGCATTGGGGAAAACCCACCTCAGTATGTAACTTGTATAGACATGGAATTGACGGACAAAGAACATGTGCACCTGTAGAGGACTTGGGGGACGGCGATACGTAACGCCCACAGATCCTAGTTCAGGACTAGGGATGACAGATGCCCCTAGATCCTAGTTTCAGAGCTTAGAGGATAGCATAGATCCGCACCCCCAGTTTTAGTTCAATGGCTTGGGGGACGACGATACGTAACGCCTCAAGACCACCAGTTTCAGGGACAGTAGTGGCTTGCTTTGGGGGACGGCGATACGTAACGCCCTAAAGTCATGGTTTTACACTTCCGGCTCTAGTTAGGCGTATGGGGGGACGGCGATACGTAACGCCCCCATACGTCAAGTTTTTCAGAGACATATTAGATTTTAGATAACAGTTTTCAGAAAACAGCTTTCAGAGACCAAATTTTAGAAACAGTTTTCAGAAAGCAGATTTCGGAAATATAATTTTTATAAAAGAGATTTCAGATGAACTTTTCAGAAAAAGATTTTTCAGATAAAGTTATTTCTGGACTTTGATTTCAGAACCAAATAATTTTATTATAGTATTTCAGTTTTATAGTCCACTCACTTAGATCGTACGACGATCTAACCCCCACTCCCAGTTTATTTGTTTTGCAGGTGTTCCCGGAGGACGAGCTTGGGAGGACGGGTACTGATGGCAGTCACCAGAGGGTCTGAGTCCACCAGTCAATGTTTGAGTCAGTCGAGTTAAGTAAGGTCTAGTCCAGACAGTCGTATGTTAAAGATGTGTATAAGTATTCATGTATAGAATTATTAAGATAGTTGATGTTTGTATATTTAATCGTATGGGAACTATTTTGTATTATGTCATAGTTTCGGGCATTGGTTCCGTATGAGAGATTACATTTGAAAAGAGTATCAGTATTGTTCACAGTCAAAAGTCAGAGGCTTAGGGGAATAGTATGACCTATTCCATGCCGGTAACATCTTCCAGATCAGGGATGTTACAGTATCACCGTCCCCTAGCCCTGAACTAGGATCTGGGAGCGTTACGTATCGCCATCCCCCCAGTCCTCTACATGTGCACATGTTCTATGTCCATCAATTCCAAACTGTATCAAGTTACATACTGGGGTGGGTTTTCCTCATGCTCCGAAAAACATAAAATATGTTCTGGAAACATTTCTTTCTCAAATATACTTTAAATCATAAAATTTTGCGTAAAAACTGCAATAAAAATGAGCTATCGCCCCAAAGCATAAAAAGTAAGTTTGTTGTAACAATATCAAAATGAAATATCAATTTAAAAGAGTAGTGTCCACTCACTGTTATTGGAATTCCGCTAGTCTTTCTTTACTTTACTGGTGAAACTTGTGGTTCCTGCGATGATCTATCATCGGAAAAACTAGATTAGAAATGAACTAAGAAACGTACTACAGAATCACATTCAATATAGCTTATTCAAGTAAGCGTTACCACTCCGAAGGCATCGTACATATATCATGATGTATTATGAACATACAAGTTGGTATGGGACATATAGGGTAGCCCCTAATGAGTTCGAGTAAAATCGAGATGGTGAAAACTGAATTGGGCAAATATTTATTCACGCGTCGCGACGCTCATCGTCCAGAGATGAGCCTAACTTTTTACCGTGCATGTCGCGACGCACGGGCCTTTCGCGTCGAGACGCGACTTACACCAGAAGCATTTCTGGGTAATTTTCCCAGATCGTGTCGCGATGCGGAGCGTTTGGTATCGCGACGCGGAGCGTTTGGTGTCGCGACGCAAGGCCAATTTAAGGCCTTAATCATCATTCCCTCTTACCCAATTTGTTCTAAACACATACCCCAAACATCTCTCACAAAAAATCATCAATAATAAGCATCCAAATATCATCATCATCATCATTCTCAACTTTTCCTCATATCCATGCTATATACCTAATTAGTTCATAATCAAATTTAACAATTTGGGATTTTCAGCACTCACTGTTTCCCATAACAATCATAACTCAATCATAAAAAAATATCAAATTACCCATGTATTATAATCACCAAAACTCAATACAAATAATTTAGGTCAAGATCATTTCCTTACCTTTTTCATGCTTGATTCTTCTTCATCCTTTATATTCCATGGATGCAACCCTTCATTTTGCTTCTTCCTCTCCTTTGTCTCTTCTTCTATTCCTTCTCTTTTCTTCTTCTGCTTCTTTTCCCTATTCTTTCACATGTTTCTCCATTTTCTTTCTTCTCTAATATTTTGTGAAATGATAAATAGTGCCCCTTTATATAATTGGGTTCGTTTGAAATTGTCAAGAATGGGGAAAAATTGAGAGATATGTAGAAACTTAGAGAATTCTCTAGAATGACCCATAGGTACTGTTCATCTAAATTTTTTATCTACGTTTTTGACTTGCTTCTGTTCCGAATTTGGAAAAATTTTCAACGCGAAAATGTAGATCTCAATCTTAGCTTTCTGACGATATATAATTCATAAAAATCGGAGTTCGTATGAAAAAGTTATGGCCCAAATACTATGGGCTGTCCGGAGTGGAATATCGTAACATCTATTATCGGATTCTCGAAAAATTTATCGACAGTCATCTCACGAGAGTATATGTTTCCAAACATAATTTATATTATGTGACACTCGTCTTACTGTGCAACAGTAGTCAAAATTCCCGGTCGTTACACGCTGTCTAAACAGTGAATTCGTCATTGTTCGGGCAGCCAATGAACTGCCCAAGTACTATTGGGGCTGACTTGGGCAGCCCCCATGTGTATTGGTTGGTCGGTTCGGAAAAAAAACGTGTTTTATGCTATTTTACAGAAAAATATTTTCGTAAAAGTTTCATAGTGTTTCTAATTTATTTATGTCGTTATTTGATATCGAATAAATGTGCTTAGGTGAAATATGAAATATGAATGAATTATTCATATGAGATATTGAATAATTTATTCGGTAAGTTTAAAAATTTTAAAGTTACGATTTCACCTGAACCGCGCTCTTCCGCTGCTCTGACCCCAATAAAATGGTATCAGAGCGAGTCTGATCCTACATCCATTATATTTGTCATGCTTGATATATGATATATAATCCAATTTTGATATTTTCACATGCTTGTCATCTAATATTTTTCATGGAAATAATGGATTTATATGATATCACATCAGTTAGAATTAAAATTTTGTGCTAACATTTCTGTACCAGTACTCTAACATTAGTCGTAGGCATGTTCTTTTTAAATTTATATGGCAGAGAACATGCCTACGATTTCAAGCCTTTGTACACCCACTAAGTAACCCTTAAACTGTTATGTATATTTTACCAAAAATAAGATAAATTGAAATCCACAAACTGCAATTCAATTCTATGACATGTGTGTTGGTTCATCCAAATTTTTAGATCCTTCACTTTCCTAATAATATTGTTGGCTTGTGCTTGGCAATGCTTCTTGATACTCAGGAAGGGTTATTCAACTAGCAAAAATCATCTTTAATTTTTAAGAACACTAGCAATATGTTGTCCTCGTAATTTCCTTTGATTAGAGAAAAATTTCTCTATTAAACTACAATTTGACATAGTCGCTGTATTAAGTTTTGTTGTACCTCTTTTCTCCAATCCGGTAAAAAAGAAGTTCAATTTTCACTTCATTCAAATGTGGGTGAATTTTTTCACAAGCTTTTATATGGTAAATTTCTCCTTAGTAGAAATAGATTTTCGAGTTATTGCCCATCAAATATGACTGTAAGTTTAGTATATTTGTAATAAAAGAGTATTGCATTAATGTCCCTTCCATGCGTGAGTTTTAACAATATCAATGGAAAGTTTGATCATTGAATGTTGGTGAAATGCTTTGGGATTTGTCTTTATATCTCAAACATAATCTGATTCAAAAACCAACATATGTAGCAATTTTCAAAATTATAAACAAATTAAAGCACGGATAAAGATTGTAACAGCCAAAGTAGACGTAAACATCACTTTGTTTTCAAGTACTAATTCAAATTTATAACAGACGAATCCAGATCAAAGACTTTGATCAAATACTATTTACCACAAACCTGTGAAATTTTACACAGTTTAGGGAAAATAAAAACAATAATAAAATCTAATTATAGACCATTATTGCAACATCTTATTCTTGTATATCTGCACCCACTAAGCATCATACTGGCAGCTGCCATAGCCTGCATGCACAAAAAAGATAAGTTACCATCAAAATCAATTATTAAAATTTGGTGATCTTAAAGAGGTGGAAAGAATTCTTACTTGGGTCGGTAATAGTTTTGAGACCAGAGGCTATGAAGTCACAGTTCCAGAAATTTCTGCCCATGAGTTGGTAGTAAAGATTCATGGCCACTGATGCATGGTTAATGGAAGTATTTGGGTAGTAGCAAGGCCCACCTTCTTGTATTATTTTGCACCCATCTTGAACATGATCACAGGCAAATTGAATATTTGCTGCCAATTCTGCTTCGCTTGATGATGGTTTTGCAACGCACCAGGTTTGCATCTCCTTTAACAAAATCATATTATGAATTTCATTTAGAGTTGTAGACAGGGACGGTCCTAAATTATCTTAAATTTTGGGATCCTAAGCGAGTTCTTAAGATGATGTATAAAAGACAATAAAAAAAAAATTGAAAATATCATATTATATATATACTTAAAAATTGAATTTTTTTTTTTTAAATTTTCAGTTCTCAATCAGCCGTCTATTTCGATAATCCGCATAGTTACTCATTGTTTATGTTTACCTGTCCATTTGCCAACTTCAATATTCCTCCTGCATAAGTTTCAAACAAGAAATTAATCATCATCAGCTGATTGAATAACTATATAGAAATTCAAAAATTAAGCATTGAGAAAGAAAATAAATACCTGGAGAGCAGAAGAGGAGCAGGAGAAAGAGAAAGGGAAGTGAAAGTGCTTTATTTGCCATTGCTTTTGTTGCCATTTGAGAGAAGCACTATGGAGCCGGGATTGAAATATTGCTTTAATGTGTCAAATGAATAAATGGGAGAGGCTTATTTATAATAAAATTAGAGCCTGCTTTTTCAAGAGCATGTTTTGTTGCTTCCACTCCAGACTAAACAATGCTATTTGGTCATGTAAGATGACAAGTGAGTGGAAGCAGCCAAAATGTTTTTACCATTATTAACCATAACGGAGGAAAAAAATGTAGTGGGGGAATATGTATGGGTAGATGATTAAACGATCTGTAGCCAACATCACAATAATCCCTTTTCAGATTGTATCATGGGGCCAGTTACTTCAATTATTGTTATTAATACATGTGTGATAGAAAATTATACAAAAAATTATATAGTTCGGTTTAACATTGGATCCAAAATCCAACTATATATAATGGTAGAAACATGATTTTTGGTTGGACAAGACAACGTAATTGAAAAAAACCAGTAATATGAGGGGACAATATAAATGGATAAATTGTGAATTAGTACCATTTCTTTCATGAAATTGCTTACACTCCTGGATATATAATTAATTTACAGCCTCATACTTCAATTATTTGTGAATGGTTTTATACTTTATATTAAAAAATAAACATAAATAGAGTTTTATGATGAAATGATGTATCAAGGAAAGCAGGAAAAGGAAAGGATTGAATAGGTTAGAGTATTAATTATGTAAAGGGATTTGGTAAATAGTTGCTAAAATTGCACAGGCTAGCTCTAGCCCTTATTCCTAAACCAGCTGCAATGTAAAAATGAGGAAATTATGTTCAGATAAATGAGAGGTTTTTGCTTCTGTATTTGGAAAATGGCAACCGCCCAATGGAAAATATTGTATTGCTTGTTTGTTTTGCATAAATAATGCGACCTTCACTGCATTATTGAGAGTCACCATAATAATGGTACCCATTAGCTGGGATGATCCATTAGTGGTATCCATTGTCAGAAACGAGTCTTCAGTTCACATGATGTTCCTTGAGATGGAAGAAATTGCTTGCAAGAGCAAAATTTGCTATTCTTGTTTTCAATCAACCATTATAAAACTGGAAAGCTGGCTATTAATTGCAGGTTTGGTAACTGACTGATTGTCATTAATAACTCCCACGACTCAAACCTCGTCAAGCCAATAAAATAATATGATTTAATAATTATGACCTAATTGCTCAATCTTGTATTTGATTAAGATTGTTACACACTTGTTTATTGTTGTTTATTGTGTAAATGTAAATAGAAATCTCTATGATGTGATCCTTGTCCCCCATTAGTGTGGCTTGGTGACAAATGGTTTAAGAATTGGTTGTCAAGTCCTGGGTTCGAGTCTAGAGAATGCATTTCTTTTAAGAGCCTGAGGCAGTCGGGTGTTTTACCTGCACTGCTTAAGTTCAGATCAGATGATTTTACAGCGTAGTTTACAATGTTTTACAAAAAATATATATGATGTGATCCTTTCATAAATAGCATGTGAAATTATCTTAGGTGGGTATCTCTAAATAATGACCAGTAGGCTTTAATCATTTATGCGTTTTGGAGTAGAGTTTTTTTTTTGTAAAGTTTTTATAAATAGAGGTTTTGATTTGTTTTTTTTTTAAAAATATTGTGTGTTTGATTGTCAATTAAAAATATCTTTTTAAATCATTAGATGGTTTGGTCGTATAATATTAAAAATATTTTTTTATAATAAAATTATAAAAATGGATATACAATAAGTTATTTAATAATTATTTAATTATGACGAATCATGCTATTACTTGAGAAATCAAAAAACTTTAGTATTTAGAAATCAAAACACTTTGTTCTTTAAAAATCAAAACACATCAATAATAATCCTCGCGCGCGCGCGCACACACACACACATATATATATATAATATTGATCAAATTAAATTTAAATGTCAATGGTACATGAGAAGTGTTGTAATTTGATCATGTTCTTAGTCCATTTCACGTCTATTGTATGAACTTGCATACTCTTCATTAGTTTTTTCCATTTGATTATCACTCTCGCTTGTTGGAAGTAATTCCTTATTTGTTAGTTTTTTCTCAAAGGCGCAGCAGAAGCGCTGTTTGGGCGAAATCGTAACTTTAAAAACTTTTAAACTTACCAAATAAATTATTCAATATCCAATATAAATAATTCATTCATATTTCACCTAAACATATTATATTTGTTATCAAATAACAATATCAAGAATTTAGAAAATATTACGAATCTTTTACGAAAACTTTTTTCTGCAAAATGACATAAAACACATTTTTACCCGAACCGACCAACCAATATAAATGGGGGCCGCCAATAGTACTTGGGTAGTTCATGGGCTGCATGAATAGTGACCAATTCACTTTTTACATTGTTGTTACCCGGTAACGCCGCTTTTCGCCGTTTTCATATATTTTCACTCTGAAATACTTTTATAAATATTCCAATGCCCAATACATTTAAATAACATATTCTCATCACCAAAATTCCAGAATTTTCAGATCTGATATGGGTGCCAAAAATATCATTTTTCATGCTATAAATCTAATTTTCTAAACATTAATCATATTAATATTCACACCAATAAAAGTCACCACCAATGAAGAACTCAAGAACAATTCCAGGAGTTATAAGAGTAGTCATAACACTCTAGAATGGCAACAAGTCATCAAATGATAAAATTGAACTAATATTACATTAATATTACTCAATCTTACTTCACAAATGCATCTAGCCTCCAAATCCATCCTCCAAATCAAAAAGCCCCAAAATCCAAGAAATAAAGAAACCCTAGAACTATTCTAGATACTCAAGAACAAGAAATAAACTTTCTAAGCTTTAAGATATTAAAGATTACCTTAAAATCTTATAATTTCCTTAAGCTTTCTTTTTGATTTGATCACTTTCTCTCAAGTCACTCTAAAGAAATATTTTTGGGAGCTTTCTAAGGAGAGGATTTTGACTATGGAGGAGTTATCAAAGAGGAAAAATAATTTTTAGGGGCAATTTGGTTATTTTGGTTCATTTAATTAAAGCCTAAAGTTACTTGTTCAATTTGAACACTTAAAGCTTAAAAGGCATGCCATTTGTTACCAATAATAAATAAATATATGTAATAGTAATTATTACAAATGGATATTAATCTAATTAAATTATAAAGTTAAAGTAGACAAATTCAAATTGAATACTTCAACCTTAAAGTTTAATATTCTTAGTAACCAATAATAATTAAACATATTACATAACAATTATGTAATATATATATTATTTAATTATCTAAATATTTAACATTTAAATATATAAATAAATAATTAATATAATAATTATTATATATGTATTTTTATTTACACTAAATAACAAAATACATGTATTAATGACGTGTCAAAATCTCATTTGACAATTATTTAATATGTATCTAATCAAATTTTGTATCAAATATAAATACATATTAATTATTATTTGACCAAAATCCCCTAATGCATGTATTTTAGTTTAAACGATTCGAATTAACTCATTTAATCCGATGAAGTATTATGAACAATATGTATTATTCATAACGCATTGCCCAAGTGCTCAATGAGTACACTTCATATTGTGGGACTCTCTAAGTTTAGGTTTATCCGTCACGAAATCAAATTTCGTCTCCATAATTCACCCACTCGTAAATTATGACGACCACAGATAACCTCGCTAAACTATACAAGTCGATGTCATTGCATACATATAATCCCTCCGTCATAGGCTATCAATATTATACTGGGGATATAGATAGGAACATCAAATTCCCCAAGGTATAATAAAGTCGACTTATAAATTTACGATATCTAAATAACACTCGGAACTCGCTTCCGAAGTATACCACAGCCATGGATTTACTAGATCGCAAACACATGCAGTATACCTATGCCCTTTACACATGAGTGATGGATTATAACTGATACTCATAGGATATCATGAGTATCAGTCCACACCCAATAAACAAGGGGAGGTCTGATCTAAATAGATTGGTAACGTGACTGCCATCGAAGTGTGGAGGATGTCTCATTTATCCACAGTGGTATCTCAAGTCGAATGACCATTATGCTACTCGACTCGAGAAGATTCCTATTGACGTTGGTATACCATCTATTGGGAAATCTTCGATGAGTCATTCATTATTTATCAAATAAACATCTACACGTCTATACGAGTCTCCCAAGACTCATGGTTCATTGGGATAAACCATCAGACCAAGTCTTGATAAACGACATGTACTAGTCTCAGTGAATTTTACTAACCGACCCGACCCTTGTCAGTAAATCTTGACCATGAATTTTTTTTGAGAATATACAACTTATAGTGACACTTCCCATTGTCAATTATAAACTACGTTGTAAATACGCACTACGTTGTAAATCCTGGGTTTTTGTCTAATATATACATATCACTAAATCAAATTTAGTTTCAATCTAATCATAATTAGGTCGAATACATATATAAACACAAGAGGTGCAACCATTAAGTAAGTAATATTATGGAAAAATGAATTGTTCGTATTCATGAATCATACATAAAAGATAAGTTTCAAACTCATGTTGCTCAATACTGCCCCCCCCAAAACATCCACACAAGTAATATCCTCAATACATATCCTATAACATCATCAATATCATCCTCAACAATAATCCATATTCAAAATTCACAAATTGGGGGCTTTCCCACAATCATCAATTTCTTATCACTAACATCATGCAAACATCAATTGTTTTAACTCAACAATATCCATCAATGTTTAAATCATCAAAACATTAATTTCCAAAACATGGATTAAAATTTCCTTACCTAATATTTTTTGAATTCCCATTCCTCAAATCATTCAATGATGCCATGCTAATCTTTGCTTCGTCTTCTTTCATTTCCTTTCTTTTTCTTCTTTCATTCTTTCCCTTTTTTTCCCTCTTCTTTTTTTTTCTTCCTCTTCCTCTTCCTTCTCTCACGTTTTTCTCTCTTCATTCTTTCCTAATTTTAGGAAACCTTGAATAGTGCTCCTTATATATACATGGGGTTGTTTGATATTTGGAAGGATGCAGAAAAATATGGAAATTTGGAGAATATTGGAGACTTTTCTAGATATGTCCACAGTACTATTCATCCAGACTTTTTACTTGTATTTTCGGCTTATTTCTGATTCGAATTTGGAAAAATATTCAACGTGAAAGTTGTAGATATCGATCTCAGCTTTCCGACAATATAAAGTTCATAAGAATCAAAGTTTGTATGAGAAAGTTACAGTCCAAACACCATAGGTTGTCTGGAGTGAAACATCGTACAATTCTGTATCGGAACTTCGAGGAATATCGATTATCCCCCAAGGTCACTTCATAAGTGTGTATATGTTCAACATAATTTATATTGTGAATATTTATCCTAGAATGAAACGGTAGTCGAGATTATTGGTCGAAAAGGTTACCGGTCGTTACAAATTCTCCCCCATTTAAATATGATTAGTCCTCGAATCCTTTCTGGGGTCTAACTTGCAGGTTTTTCTTTTTTCGAGAATATCTTGTGATTCTACCAGACTTAACCTCTTGGCTCCAGTCTTAGCTAATTACTTGATCTTCCTATTTTCCCTTTACTAAGTCTTCGTTATTTATAAGTTTCTTTCTCCGTGTTTTCAAATATATAACTATGTATGGGTTCAGGGCTTCATAATTCATAACTAACCCTTTTTATGTACTCTTACTGTCGAACGATGCCTCTCATGTTTAGGACGTTACCCATGGTAATAAACTAGTTTAATTTACTCTTCTACACCTTTGGTTTCTTTGCTAGTTCGAGTACGATTACTGTCTCTATGCTGACTATTCTTCTTTGCTTACTCGTACTCTATAATACTCATCCTCTAATTAACCCTCAAATCTTATCCTGTTATCTTAAATTCTCTCATTCATTATGCTCAGCAATTTTTCGACTTAATCTGGTTCTTCTCAGCTGGTATCTTTGACTCTCACTAGAAATACCGGTGTCTCCACGATTAGGCTTCCTATGCTCCCTTTCTGGAATTGATAAATTTACATGAATGATCCTTATCATTATTAACAATGCTAGTACTGGGTATTCCTTTAGCTGAACTTGTTTAACTAGATCTTAACATTCCTTCTCATATCTTAGCTACTTAACTCTTTGTATTCTCATTGCCAAGCTTAAATTGCTGATAGTACCACCTAGGGCTTCTCAGCTTACTGTTATTGTGACCAATGATGTTTATACTAAAAAGATTGCTTTTGGGTAGTTTCTAGTGGTCCTCCTTAACTCCTACAGTTTTCAAGCTTAATTGTATGCATCTTGGTGCTTAAACCGCATTCCCTATTATTAACATTGATATTGACGTTTTTGGCCTGCTAAAGCTCATTTCCTTTTTGTAATTATCCTCATTGTTACTGTAAATCTGGTTGATGTTCTTTCACATCCACTTGATTTCTATACCTGATTGTATGCTAGGATACTTACTCTTTATAGTTTTCCATATTCAAATAAGCTTATTTTCTCGGTTCTATACTATACCACACTTTTGCCAATACTTACTCAGTATTTCCTCATATTGTCGTTGTGCCATGATAATTTTACTTTCAAACCTTATACATGTCTCATTTTTCATTTATTTTCCTGCTCTCTTCTAATTAACGTTGTTTCCTTGCATCTTTGTCAGTGCCTAACTAGTACTTTTTCTTTTCCTTGCCTTATCTAATAACTTCTCTTCTAGATCTATCATTTAGAGCTATTTTCTTTTCTTTTCTCTTCTGTTCTGGTACTGTATCTAAAGGCTTTATTTTTAAGTCTCTTTTCACCATGCATTATCTCATTTCTAAGGATATCTTGAGACGAACTTCAAAGTCCATCTTCATTGATGTTGTTTAACGAGGGTTGGGAGGGTGGGGATTGTCTTGGAGTCTTCCGATGGTGGTGTTCTCACTAGCTATATGTGCTGCAGTTTCTTATGCTGCTCATCTTTAAACTTATGACTCTGCTGTTTTCCTGTATGGTGTTGGCTTCCCACTAGGGTACTACTACTAGGGACTATCTGAATTTCATATTTGAACTTTTACTACCATTTTGTTTTATGATTACCGATGATATCGCCCCTTATTGTGAACCTCCATAAGGTTCATACTCTGTCAAACTCCTGCTATACTCCGTCTACTATTCTAATCTTACTAAGCTTTGCTCTATTACTTGACTTTCTTACGCATCTTAGTTCCTTGAACTCCTTACATCTTTATTCTCCTGAAAACTTATTAACTTCGATTACTTAAGGCATCTCTTATTAAGTCTTTGGTCCATGTACTATTCTTTATCTAGTCTTTCCTTCTCAATGTAATGATACTCTTATTAGTCATGCTTTACTCTTGACAGTCACTCTCTCTGATTCCTTTATTCATTTTATCTTTTACCACCCTCTAAGGGATTCTAAGTCGACTTCTAGGTTTGGCTTGGCTTACCGTGACTTCAAACTTTTCAGTCTAATGTAGAATTTTATTATCTCGTAATTTTTATCTAAGTCTTGTTTGTACTTATCGATTCAACTATCTAGGCGCCTCACAATCCATCTATTTTATCAAGTACTATTCCTTACTTGTTCTTCCTCTTACTGGATTCTAAGTTGGGAACGGCTACATACTCACACGTCTGGTTAAGTGTCTAATTACTTACCATAGTCGGAGACTATAGAAAGAAAATTTTTTATTCATGCTGCTGGGAACTGAATTAACTAATCCATGCCTTAGAATTATTTACTTTTATCACTCCTTCTGAGGTCTTCACTTTCATTGCTGCTTCCAAGCTACATTATCTACGTTACTATATGTGCTGAATTCTCTTATCACTTCTTATTTCATGCTTACAGCTTTCATATCCTAAATCTTTGCTTTACGCCATGCGACTGAGGCTAATAATGGTTAGTTCTTCTGACTACTTCCTAAATATATGCTCTCTGCTCTCGCTATACAACTATGACACTCTGTTCTACTGTCCATACTGGCACTCTTGTCATTCCTAATTATCTTCAACCTCACGGGTCTATCCTTTCATACTTCAATAGCTTTCTACTGACCTTAAGCTAATATATAAGACCTACTATATTTGATCTATTCTGTGGACTCCTACTAGCCTGTCAAACCTCGTGCTGTCTTGCCTTGATATTTGGACTATATTGGGTTTTTTTCTTTTACTTCCTCAAGATTTACTGACACGGGTCGGGTCGATTAGTAAAATCCGCTGAGACCAGTACATGACGTATATCGAGACTTAGTCTGATGGTTTATCCCAATGAACTATGAGTCTTGGAGACTCCTATAGACGTTCATGTGTTTATTTGATAAACATTGAACGACTCATCGAAGATTTCCTAATAGATGGTGCACCAACGTCAATATGAATCTTCTCAAGTTGAGTAGCATAGTGGTCCTTTGACTTGAGATACCACTATGGATATATGAGACATCTTCCATACTTTAATGGCAGTCATGTCACCAATCTATTTAGATCATACGAAACATCCCCGATCTAATAGATGCTACTGGCAGGGAATATACCGTACTATTCCCCTGAGCCTCTGTCATTCTGACAACAAACTACACTGTTGTTCATTTCTCAAATAAAATCCTATTATTGGAACCGAAGCCCAAGGCTCAACAATATGGAAAATAAGTTCATAATTAATAATTGTATATTTATTAACTCTTGTTTTCTTACAATGACTACACATAACCCAAATACTCATACAAGACTTTTATTTGACTCTGACTGGACTCTCACTCTATCTCTGACTCGTATTGGTGGACTCCAACCCTAATGACAACATCAGTATCCATCCACCCGAGGTCGGTCTCCGAGAATATTTGAAACCACAGAAAATTGGGAGTGGGGGTTAGATCATCGTACGATCAAAGTGAGTTGTTGAAAAACTGATATAAAAGCTTTTGGTTCTAAAATCAAAGTTCCCGAAATATCTATATATGAAAACTTCGTCTGAAATCTCTTTTATAAATTTAACATTTCTGAAAACTGCTTTATGAAAACTATTTCTAAAAAAAAAACTGATATCTGAAAACTCTTTTTCTGAAAATCTGATGTCTGAAAACTGGTATATATCTGAAAAACTTGACGTATGGAGGCGTTACGTATCATTGTTCCCTCATACGCCCATGACATTGGGGCGTTACGTATCACCGTCCCCTAAAGCATGCCACTTCTGTCCCTGAAGCTGGTGGTCTTGGGGCGTTACTTATCGCCGTCCCTCAGGCCACAGAAGTAGAATTAGGGGTGTGGATCTATGATACCCTCCAAGCTCTGAAACTAGAATCTAGGGGCATTTGTCATCATTAGTCCTGAACTAGGATCTGGGGACGTTACGTATCGCCGTCCCCCCAGGCCTCTACATGTGCACATGTGTTGTCCGTCCATTTCATGTATGTACAAGTTACATACTGAGGTGCGTTTTTGCCCCATGTCTCGAAAAACATAAATCTTATGTCTTAAAAAAATTTCTTATCTCAAAACATACTAAGTAAAATATAACTGATAATAAAGTTATCTCTCGTCCTAAAAACGAAAAGTAAGTCTGCTTTGAATAACAACATAGTAAAAGAAAGCAACTTTTCAAGAAAATGTCCACTCACAGATTGCAATCTTGCTGGAGCTATGCCGATTCATCAAAGGAAAATTACAACCCCTACAAGGGTCTATAAGCTATAACTTGATTAGACTAAAAATCACGAGATAAGTTGATATCATCGCTTGGTATAACATGCTCATAATAAGATGTAATGTATGTATGGGAACTGAAACGAGACCCTAAAGGTGGTCTCTAACACGCTAGGGTGAAGCTGGACATTAAAAATTGGTTTTTGGGTAATTCTTTGGCCACGCATCGCGACACAGGCATTATACGTTGCGACGCGCATCGTCCAGAAGCATGCTCAAACTTTTACCTTGCGCGTCGCGACGCACAAACCCTTCGCGTCTTGACGCGTAACAAACCAGAAGCTTTCCTGGGAAAATTCTCAGATCTCGTCGCGACGCGGAGTGTTCTGCGTCGTGACACAAGGCCAGAATTTGGTCTTAACTTCATTCTTTCAACTCATTTTTCTTAACACTTCCCCCCCAAATATCCACACAAGTAATATCCTCAATACATATCCTATAACATCATCAATTTCATCCTCAACAACAATCCATATTCAAAATTCATAAATTGGGGGTTTTCCCACAATCATCAATTTCTTATCACTAACACCATGCAAACATCAATTGTTTTAACTCAACAATATCCATCAATGTTTAAATCATCAAAACATTAATTTCTAAAACTTGGGTTAAAGTTTCCTTACCTCATCTTTGTTGAATTCCCATTCCTTAAATCATTCAATGATGCCATGCTAATCTTGGCTTCATCTTCCTTCATCTTCCTTATTCTTTCTTCTTTCCTTCTTTCCCTTTTTTCCCCTCTTCTTCTTCTTCTTCTTCTTCCTCTTCCTCTTCCTTCTCTCACATTTTTCTCTCTTCATTATTTCCTAATTTTAGAAAACATTGAATAGTGATCCTTATATATACATGAGGTTGTTTGATATTTGGAAGGATGGAGAAAAATATGGAAATTTGGAGAATATTGGAGACTTTTCTAGATAAGTCCGCATTAATATTCATCCAGATTTTTGACTTACGTTTTCGGCTTACTTATGGTTAAAATTTGGACAAATATTCAACGTAAAAGTTGTAGATCTCGATCTCATCTTTCCAACGATATAAAATTTATTAGAATCAGAGTTCGTATGAGAAAGTTAGGGCCCAAATACCATAGGTTGTCTGGAGTTAAATATTGTACAATTCTGTATAGGAACTTCGAGGAATATCGATTGTCCCCCAAGATCACTTCATGAGTGTGTATATGTTCAACATAATTTATATTGTTAATATTCATCCTAGAATGAAACGGTAGTCGAGATTATTGGTCGGAAAGGTTACCTGTCGTTACATCAGACCTATGTTTGTTCATTGGGTGTGGACTGATGCTCATGATATCTTATGAGTATCAGATAGAATCCGCCAGTCATGTGTACATGACATAGTTATCTTGAACGTATTTACGATCTAGTAAATCCATGGCCATGGTATACTTCGAAAGCGAGTTCCGAGTGTTATTTAGAGATCGTAAATTTGAAAGTCCACTATATTATACCTTAGAAATTTGACGTTCCTATCTATATCTCTGGTATAATATTGATAGCCGGTGATGGAGGCATTATACGTATGCAATGACCTCAAATTGTATAGTTTAGCGAAATTATCTATGGTCGTCATAATTCATGAGTGGGTGAATTATGAACACGAAATTTGATTCTGTGATGGATAAACCTAAACTTAGAGAGTCCCACAATATGAAGTGTACTCGTTGAACACTTGGGCAATACGTTATGAATAATACAGATTATTCAAAATACTTCACCGGATTAAATGAGCTAATTCGAATCGTTTAAACAGATAAATGAAAATACATGCATCAGAGGATTTTAGTCAATTAATAATTAATATGTATTTGTATTTGATATAATATTTAATTTGATACATATTAATTAATTATCAAATGAGATTTTTGACACATGTCATTAATATATGTATTTTGTAATTTAGTGTAAATAAAAATACAAATATATACTAATAATTATATTAATTAATTATTTAGATAATGAAGTAAGATTGAAGTATTCAATTTGAATTTGTCTATTTTAACTTTTTGTTTAATTAGATAAAATAATTCATTTGTAGTAATTGTTATTACGCATGTTTTATTATTATTATTATTAACAAGTGGCATGCTTTGTTTTTTGAAGCTTGAAGAATTCAAATTGAATTTGAATTCTTTAAATTGATATTAAATGATCAAAATATTCCCAAGTTAGGTTAAGCCATTTATATAAAGTAAAAAAATATATTTTTTCTTCATTTATTAACCTTTGTGGTCAAAAATCATCTTCAAAAGAAAGCTCTCAAATTTTCTTCAAGAAACTTGAAGAGAAAGTGAAGAAATCAAGAAGAAAGTTTAAGGAAATTATGAGATTTTAAGGTAATCTTCAATATTCTTAAACTTAGAAAGCTTGTTTCGTGTTCTTGAATATTTAGAATAGTTCTAGGTTTCTTTCTTTCTTATTTTTGGGCCTTTTTGATTTGGAGGATGAATTTGGAAGCTAGATGTATTTGTGAAGTTAGATTGAATGATATTAATGTAAAATTAGTTCAATTTTGTCATATGATGACTTGTTGTCATTCTAGAGTGTTATGCCCATTCTTATAACTCCTAGAATTGTTCTCGAGTTCTTCATTGGTGGTGGCTTTGATTGGTGTAAATATTAATCTGATTAATATTGAGAAAATTGGATTTAAGGCATGAAAAATGAATATTTTTATACCCAGATCAGATCTGGAAATTCTGAAATAAATGAATATGTTATTTAAATGTATTGGATGTATATTGGGCATTGAATAATTGCCGGAAAGTGTTTCTGAATGAAAATATACGAAAACGGTGAAAAACGATGTTACCGGATGAGTTTTGGGCTTACCAATGTTGGTTATCCAAACAGTAAATTTGTCACTGTTTGGGCAGCCGATGAACTGCCAAAATACTATTGGGGCTGACCTAGGCAGCCCCGATGTGTATTGGTTGGTCGGTTCGGGAAAAACGTGTTTTATGTCATTTTAAGGAAAAATATTTTCGTAAAAGTTTCGTGATGTTTTCTAAATTATTTATATTGTTATTTGATAACAAATATAATATGTTTGGGTGAAATATGAATGAATTATTCATATTGGATATTTAATAATTTATTTGGTAAGTTTAAAAGCTTTTAAAGTTATGATTTTGCTAGAACCGCGCTTCCGCCTGTGTCTTTGAGAAAACCCCAACACCACCTTCATAAATACAACCCATATTCCAGCTGTCATAGACTATTATTTAGCCTATAAAAGGATGCAAAACTCAGAGTTACATTCATTCCAAGTTTAGGCAATTCAAGCTTAATCACTCTTACTTGAGCACTCAAAGCGTTTAGCCCTTTAAACACCGGCCCACCGCCCTCACGGTAGTCCACAGAGGTCAAGATAACATCAGACCTTGCTCTTCCTTATATACCGCTCGTCTTCACTACTGACTTGAGCATTGGAGTGCCTACGGCACTCACCACACTGGTGGGTAGAGGCTTCCCGCTCACTCTACCTTCGTCTTGCAGGATCGCTAGTGCCCCATCATACAAATTCTCGATTGTGGATCGATGTGAAGTCCAATGTCTATAATATGTTAATGCAGATATTTGTATCTGTCTGAAAATTTACAAAATTGAAAAAAATAGAAATCTATACAACCGGTTCATTTAATAAAATTTTAAAAATTCAATACAAATGTGTTCAACACAATTTTAAAAATCAATTTCAATACATTATCACGTATAAAACTACAATTAAAACAACACCAATAATTCAACACAAATTTTTGAAGATCAATTCAACCAAGCAAATTTTACAATTTCATCATTTTTAGTTATTGGACTGATAGCGGATATCCGATATTAAATGAAACATCATGAAGATGGACTTACATTTAATGTTATGTTGAGTTTTATTTTAAATTTGAGGGCTGCTACGTTGCCCCGACGGGCATGCCTTGAGGCATAGTGGCACGCAACTTTGCCTTGTCGGGCATGCCCGTCGGGCAAAGTAGCCTTTTTTTTAAAAAATTTTTCTTTTTCTTTTTTCTTTTTATAAATTATAATAATGATAAATGTCAACTTAAATGACACCTTAAAATATATTCTAAATATAAAATTATGATTTTTCCTTAATTTCTTTTTAATTTTTCAATTTTTTTTATGTCTATGATGTATTTTTGGGTATATCTTTTGAGTGTACATATATCATTATTCTATAAATTATAATCAACAATGGTAAGTATATGCACTCAAATAACATTTCCAAATTATTATTTATTTAATTTTTTTATGCATCTTTTAAGTATACACCTATTATTATCGAGTTATACATAATTAATATTAATTAATAATTTAAAATCCTACAATATTATTACAACAAGCTTCACACTGCATACAAATTCCATAAAGATAGTTTCAAATTCTAATAAGATAATGAATCAATCAAGCATTATCTCTTACAAAAGTTTCAACTCGTTTAGATGAGTATAATGCAATCCATAATACATACGTGGAACACGCACATTGGTTCCTCCTCAATGAATGAATCTAAGAACCTGGTGGACTAGAGACTGCCACCTGGCAAACAAAAGAATCAAACCCAAAAATCTTCAACTTCCAATGAAGCAAGAGAATTGGATACCACTAAGATAAGAAACCTGCACTCAAAACGCCCTATTTATAATAAACCCACCAACGTAAACATTCCAATATACTCTCAAAATCATAATAACCACAAGATGGCAACCTCAACAATGGCTCTTTCCTCATCATTCGTTGGCAAAGCAGTGAAGCTTGCAGCCCCCTCAGTGAACGAGCTGAGCAATGGGGGCCGTATATCCATGCGTAAATCCGTGTCCAAGTCTGTTTCTTCAGGCAGTCCATGGTACGGCCCAGACAGAGTCAAGTACTTGGGACCATTCTCTGGCGAGCCCCCAAGCTACTTGACTGGTGAGTTCCCTGGTGACTACGGTTGGGACACTGCTGGGCTTTCTGCTGACCCAGAGACTTTTGCCAAAAATCGTGAGCTCGAAGTCATCCACTGTAGATGGGCTATGTTGGGAGCTCTCGGCTGCGTTTTCCCGGAGCTCTTGGCTCGCAACGGAGTCAAGTTCGGTGAGGCTGTCTGGTTCAAGGCTGGAGCACAGATCTTCAGTGAGGGTGGACTTGACTACTTGGGTAACCCAAGCTTGATCCACGCCCAAAGCATCTTGGCCATCTGGGCTTGTCAGGTTATTTTGATGGGTGCTGTTGAGGGTTACAGAATTGCTGGAGGGCCACTTGGTGAAGTGACTGACCCATTGTACCCAGGTGGTAGCTTTGACCCATTGGGTTTGGCTGATGACCCAGAGGCTTTTGCTGAGCTCAAGGTTAAGGAGATTAAGAACGGTAGGTTGGCTATGTTCTCCATGTTTGGTTTCTTCGTTCAGGCCATTGTTACTGGGAAGGGGCCATTGGAGAACTTGGCCGATCACTTGGCTGACCCTGTCAACAACAATGCCTGGTCCTATGCCACCAACTTTGTCCCTGGAAAGTAAGCTGAGCATGAGAGAAACTTTTCTGTTTTCGATTGTAAATTTATTGTGAACCTAATGGAAGCTTAATTGGAGTTGCAAAATTCTGAAAAATGCTATTCACTTTGCTTTTCTTTTAAATTTCTTTTTGTGGGAACCTTAAATCAGTGGTAACAATGCCTAAAGAAATAAGCTCATGAGGAAATAATGATTAATAAAAGAAAATCACCACTACTAGTACTAAGAACTGAATTAGTTGAAAATTAGTCCAATAGCTCCTTTGTGAGTAAGGGGTGTGCACCGGTCAAAATGTTTCAATCGGACCCCACAATCCGCGCGGGTTATGGGTTTGATTATGCGGGTTGAATTAAGTTTTTTTTTTTTTTTTTTTAAATTAAAATTAAAAAAATTAATATTTATCATTCAAAATAAATGACCATTGATAAAAGATTAAAAATATAAAATTCATTTGTAAAAATATCTTTAAAAATTATTAATATACGAGGAGGTCGACTAAATCCAACCTTTTGGGTTTGGAAAATGTCTCATCTCAATCCAACGTGTAAGGAAAATAAAATGAATAGATACGTTATATATGTAGTTGAATTATGGATTGATTTTGACCGACTAATCGATCGATTTTTTATTTCTAATTCCAAAAAACGCTTGATTTTAACTTTTGATCTATTTTTAGTTTTTTTTTTTTTTTTTTTTTAGTTGTGATTGATGATTTTATGTGATAAATAATGATTTCATTAGACACAATGAAAAAAAGTGAGAATATGTTTTGATTTAAGTGAATTATTACATGGATAATAATATTGGTATCCTTAATTTATTATCCTAAATAAGGATAAAAAATTTTATTTGCATCAAAATGATTTTTATTTATATTTACTTGACTAAAGAATCTTAAATTATTTAGTATTTTTATATCATAAATGAATAATTTTTAGAGTATTTTGATAGATGATCTCAACCATATAAAATATTAATTTATATTTCCTCATTAATTTTTGATCAACACCGATTATTTATGATTAATTATAAATCATTCTAATATCAATACAGTGTCGATTTTCGATTAAATTTTATAGTATAATAGATAACAGAAATTATATATTTGGTAATGAACAATGAGTTATCCCATATATGATGTACATAATTTTACATCAATGAATCTTGTATAATAGACCTTCTATGTGGATTGCTTATCATTCTTTATGCTTAATGCTTTTTATTGATTGGAGGATAGTTGTGGTAAACCCTAAGGAACTTAGAAAATGGAGTTTTAGTTTAGTCTTGAGAATTAATAACGAGTGATCTCATTATATTGAATAGATTTTCATGCATGATAAGAATATACATGCAGGGCATGCGTAGCTATAATTAGAACATAATCATAATGAGTTTGACTTAAATTAATTATCATAGGAATATATGTAATTAAACTAAGTTTGGCGTTTCTACTTGACCATCATAAGAGACTTGTAGATAACTTCGTGTTCTAGGTTAATAATTCATCATAGTTGATCAATTATAAACTGAGTATGAAGATTTAAAGGAATATTGTAGGGAAGTTGTGATCCTACGTTCTTTTTACCTTGTCACTTTCATGTGTTTCAATTTTCTTTTCTTTTACTTTAGTTTATTAGGTAAAACTTTAGTATTAGACATTAATAATAATTCCTCGTGGGATCGATATTTTTATACTACTTGTGCGATATGTGCGCTTGCATGCTATACAAAATCACGATCAAGTTTTCGACATTGTTGTCGGGGAATTGTTTATTTTTGTTAGTATTATAGTAATCAATCTTAGTCTTAGTTAATTTTTTTATTACTTTAGTTTTTTTAGGTGTTGCAAATAATGAAGTTCCAATGGGCGACAAGAGAACTAAGAGCTTTAGGAGATCATGTTACACCCTAGTTGGTGCCTTGGTGGGATAGAGCACATGTTGGAAGATATTTCTAAAAAGCTTGAATTCTTGAAGACATAGTACTTGTTTAGTTGCATTTATGAAATGCTTGGCATAATGAATGCTCAAGCGTTTCAGAGCACTATGATGAGTTATGGAATATGTGGAGGCAACCACTCTATTGACCATTGCACCTTCAACTATAATCTAGTTTGGTAAAACAATCAGAATTTAACATGGCACAACAATGAATGTCCTGCATATCCCACTGAACCATTAAATCCACCCAAAGCTCAAGAATTTACTCAGGAGAGAAAACCATTCGTGGAAGATCTACTAATCGAGATGGCCAATCAGAATAAGTTTCGTACAGAGCAGAACTAGAAAAACATAAAGAATAATATTAGATCAGAAGCATTGGTACAGAACCAAACCACATCTTTGAAAATATTGGAAGTCTAAATATGACAAATAACCAGTAACCATATCTATAGACCTAAAAAAAAACTAACATGTGACACTACAAAAGACCCATGGAATCAAGAGAATTGCAGGGACACTCTAATATGGAGAAAGCAGAGTCGTATATAGAGACTAAGATGTCCATTCAAGAACCTGAGCAAACAAAGTTTAGAATTGATTTAGAGTCCCCTCCGTTCATTGAGTGCATCTATGAGGAAATTGTTGAGCAACGAGTTAAACAAGAGAAGTTGTGTGATCCAACTGAAAATCTATTGACACGGGGGGACACATCGTTACATGGGGAAGCTAGAATCATTGACACCGCTTATGAGCTTGATAGAATGGCACAACCATTCTAAGTCAAGCATCCTACAAGTCCTCTTGATGATCTATTTTTCTATTCAAGACCTCCAAAAGATAAATGTTTGAAGAAGATGGCATGGACACAGCATAGAGAATATATTTATCTACCATCTCATTCTTGGAAGAGGAGTTTGAATAATAATGTTCATGGTATTGTCCTATCTAGGACATCTAAAGCCATATGGAAGCTTTCTTGAAAGAAATTCTTCAGAGAAAGTATGGTTATGGACTATAAACTAAGCGCTTCTTGGGAGGCAACCTAAGTGTTTTTAATTTTTCTTATCTTTTAATTTATTTGTATTTAAATTGTTCTCATATATATATATTTACTTAAGTGTTTTTGTGTGTGTATGTGTGTATATATATTTTTCCTTTCGATGATCCAGGTTTCAACATAAGTTTGGAGGGCACGACTTTGACTTCAATCTCTAACAGATAAATTTCTGCATCATTAGCTAAACCTGAGAGTATATATTGTTGTTCCCTATATTTTTATTTTTCAATATTAAGGGAAATGTTTATTTTAAGTTTGGGGATGGGGAATATAAATTTTTACTTTTATTTTAATTTTTTTGAGTCTTGTATTGGTTAGAATTGTTGGAGTTGGTGCTTGGAGTGTCAATCCGAATAATGTATTATACATTTTATTATTTATTAATAAAATAACTATATTTTCATTTCAAACCTTATTAATGGTAATGTTATTATGCATATTAGATAAATTTATAAATATGCTAAAATGACATCGACCTTAGAATAGTCTTGTAGTAATATTGGATACTAAATGGTCCGACATTGGGATAATATTACTATTATAAACTATTCTTAAAGTATAAATATTCATAGTCATTAATTTTGGAATACGGTCGAATTCCTATAACCTGGAAGAATAGCACATATCGTATATTGAAATTAGAGTTACAATGGTTTGACCTGATGTACCATGAGCTTTGGAAGCTCGTATAGACATGTGGGTATTGGTTGGACCGAATACTGAATGGCTCACAAGTGATTCCTAATAGTTGGAAGTACACACAACCGTCAATAAGAATCTCCTCGAGTCGATAGCATATGTGATCCTTTGACTATAGGACAACATTAATTTTGTGTGAGATCCTTCATATTTTGATGTCATGTATGTTAGAAACCTTTAATGTCTGGCCTCTAAATGTTTGTTGGGTGTGGACCAATACACTCGTTAATCAAGTGCGAATCAAGATAGGATTCGTCGGCCCATTTATGTATCATTAGGGGTTTAAGTATTCATGTGAGTAAGTCATAATTCTTAATACTTTGGCCAAAGCCGATCATCTAGGGTGGATCGCATCAGTTGTAAGGAATCGTGGACATATCGACATGAGATATGCGTCTTGGAAACTTGATGGTGTATTCTATGTTTCCTAAGCACAACTCAAATAGCCTACGATGGAGGGATTGATAAACATATGTGATGACCTTGACTTATATAGTTCAGAAAGGTCATTCGTGTTCTTCGCGAATCGGAGGTGGCCGAATTACGTACATATTAGCTAGGCTTATATGTCGAATGTGTCTGAACTTAGAGAGTCCCAATATGGAGTGTACTTGTTGAGCACTTGGGTAGCCGATTATTTTTTATAATAGATAATATTCGATATTATAATTATCAACTAAGATAATCAAGTTATTTTGGATAACATTGATTATTTATTATGACTTAATTGGATTAATTCAATATTTACCCAATGGCTTTGTCGTAATTTCATAATTATCTCTACCATTTGTGGATATTATGATAATGCAAGTATATAATTATAGGTGTTTCTCGCTTGATTTAATTGGGTTAAATCAAAGTGGAAGACATGTAACTAATCCATTAATTAAACTTTATCTTGATTTAATTGGATTAAATCAAAGTGGTAGACAAAGGTGATTAGTCACACCTAATTATACATATTTGGACAAATTAGATTAAACCCACATAAAAATTGATTAGAACTTTTATTAATTAAAAAATTGCTTAAGTTTTGCTATAAATAGCCTTCTTGAGCAAATATTTTAATCAAGCTTGAGAAAGCTAAATACAAACAAGAATTAGATAAATTAGCCTAAGTTAGAGAAGTGTTTAAAGAAGCTTTGTGAGATCTCTACAACATTTCAATTAGGAGAAATCAAGATTAGATCTTGGAGTGAAGCTTACTAGCATTGGAATCAAGATTGGATCTTGGTGTCAAGCTTGCTACCCTTGGATTTTATCCACAATATCTCAACAAGAAGAAGTAGATTGGATCTTTGAATAAACCTTACTAGGTAAGTTTGATCTTCTCCAAAAGTTATGGTTTTCATTAGTGAGTTTTCATTAGTGAGACATATAATGATGAATTATGTAAAAACACAATATGCTTATAATTGGGTCAAAATATTTTTGTTAGACATAAAATTAGAGTTTGGAACTCTAGATAATAGCTTAGAGCTGAGGAGACCATTCTAGAATCACTTGACCACCTTTGAGTGACCTAGAATATTGATGAGTCATTTTATTGTGGGATTATAATTTGGTTTGTGTTTTAGATTCAAAATTTACGCAAGTGCGTATTTAGAATAAATTTATATTTTGTAAAAAAAAATTGATATTTTGAAAAATATGATTTTTGTTTTATAACATGTGTTGATGTTGGTTTTGATGTTAAAATTAATTTTGGGTGTTTTGAAAGTGTTTAGGGAATGTTAGAAGCAATAAGGGTTAAAAATCATAATTCCTTTAGCTCTTTGTTTCCAGAGAGTTGAAGGAAGTAAGGTAGAAAACAAATAAAAAAAATTTGCTTCTTGAATGCGCAGTGCGCGGATGAGCGGAAAATATATCAATATTTACCGTCTATTTTACCTAATATTTTATTTAGTTTCTCGAGTTTTATAAACGTTTTGATGTGTTTTGATGTGTTTTTGTAGATAAATAAAGTATCGGGACTTAATGGGATCAACTCGGGGCTAAAACGATGAAATCTGGAGCAAAAAATTGTGAAAACGAAAATTTACTATACGTGTCAAGAAGTTCAGTCCTAAATTTCAATTTTGTGCAAGTTTGGTATTTTGGCTATAACTTTTTCATCGGATATCCGATTGAGCTGATTCAAGTTTCAGATTAAAGAAGACACAAAGCTCTACAACTTAAAAGTTTTAAATATTTTCGAATTCTAAAGTTTGTAAGACAAAATTGGATGAATAATCCAGTGTCTTTTGTGTAATTACTATAGTCATTTTCAAAATATAAAATAAAATAAATAAAATAAAAAAGTAAAAATTGTCAAACTTCCACCAAACATGCTTGCTTTGTGCCATGTTTTGTGCCATGTTTGATGTCATGTTTGGTGCCATGTTTGGTGCCATGTTTGGTGGAGTAATTAGTGGAGAAATTGGTGGAAGTCTTTAGATTTTCCTATAAATATCAAGCTAAACTTTGTAAAATTTCCATGCTTTCTTTGGAGGCATTTCTCCATGAAAACCTAAAGGAAAGTGTCTTGTATATTTATTTAAGTTTTCTTGTATTTTCTTTTTATTTAATTAATAAAATTTGTGTGTTTTCATTTACAGCATGAGCAGGTAATCTCATTCTGCTGGGGTGAAAAGGTAAGACTTTTAATATAATAAATTAGATTAATCTCCCTTATTTTAATTAAAATTTGGATTAATTAGTTACCGCCTATATGGCCGGTTTAGGTGAAAACCTTATTTACCGCCTATATGGTCGGTTTTTCATTTCAGACGTAGTTTCCGCCTATATGGTCGGTTTAGGTAATAACCTTGTTACCGCCTATATGGTCGGTTGGATATAATTGAGACAAATGAAATTACCACCTTTATGATCTGGTTAATTAATCGGTAAACATTGAGAATAAAAGAGATTTCTAATTTTGAAATATTAAAAGTGGATCCTCTAACCCAAACATTTTCTTTTATTGTACTTTTACATTTTTAATTTCCAGCATTTACTTTATTTAATTTCCAGCATTTACTTTATGTCTTTTATTTTATTTAAGCTTTTATTAGCCTTAGATATGTGTCGTAACTAAGTCTGTTATCTGGGGTTGTCATGAATTCCAATATCACCGGGTTATAAGGGGTTATTTTATAGTTTGGGTAATATAAAGGTTTACTCATTAAGTCTTAAACTTAATGTTTCTTGTTAACTGGCCATTAATAAGATTGATCTGGTAAACTTAAATAAACTTGACAAAGGAATTTTAGGTTTCAGCCTTAGACTTAATAGCCCACGATCTTCCTTGAGGATAGATAACCTTTTAATATATTTCCTTACAGGATAGACATATACCTGTCGAGCGGGGGTAACCATAATTGGAACTTAATCTTAATGAATTCAAGTAAATTGGTTGACATAGACATATGATTAATTGGGTTACACTGGGTATTTACATCCGACCATCGACAGAGGCTTTTTTAGAATTTCGTGTTCTAGGTTAGTAAACCAATATATTATACAAACATAAAATAACCACTTCATCTTTTAAAAGATATTGGAAAGATTCACAACCCTAGATAGTTTCTTAATATTGAATTTTCCTAAACCTACTTTCGCGCCATTTTATTTACTTGTTTTTAAATTTAAAATCACCATCCAATAAATCAATCAATTAGATACTCGTAAATATTTGACTTCATAAATTAATAGCTTAGGTATTACGTCCTCGTGGGATCGATACTTTTTATACTACTTGAACGATACGTGCGCTTGCGTTATACGCGTGTGACAACACTGGTCAAGTTTTTGGCGCCGTTACCGGGGACTTAGTTATCTTTCACTATTAGTTTAGAGGTTAGATACGTTACTTGTGTCTAATTTCTTTTTGCTTGTTGTTTTTGTTTTCTTGTGTTTCAGGTTCTCAGACACTACATGAGATGAACCAAAAGCTTTGAACTCCGACCGTTTGACCCAGAAATTAAAAGAACCATCAGACAGTTGAGAAGGGAAAATCGAGAAGGCTAAGAAGCAATTGTCAACATGGAACCTGAACCTTTGGAAGTTGCACCACCAATTCCCATTCGAGACAGAATCATTCTGGTGGTTGACGACTTCATTTCCTGTATTGTACTTTCTCCCTTACCAGTAAATGCATGTGACATTAAAACATGCATCCAGATGATTCAGCAGTCAGTGCAGTTTGGAGGGAATACAACTGATGATCATAATGCCCACATCAGCAACTTCCTGGAAGTTTGGGCACTTTCAATTACAATCTAGCAGTTGAAGAAGCAATGAGACTACGTGTTTTCCCATATTCCTTGAAAGACAGAGCAAACGCTTGGCTACATTCACTATCAGCTGGTTCCATAACAACTTGGAACACTCTAACCACCAAATTCCTTGCAAAATATTTCCCACCAACTAGAACAACAAAACTGAGGAATGACATCACATCCTTTGTACAACATGACTCGGAAACTCGCTACGAAGCTTGGGAAATGTACAAGGATTTGCTCCGGAAATGTCCTCATAATGAGATTTCAAAATGGCTTCAAGTCCAAACTTTCTATAATGGACTTTATAGAATAATGAGAACCACAATTGACGCTGCTGCTGGAAGAGCTTTAATGACAAAAGGAGAAGATCAAGCTTGAGACCTAATCGAAGAAATGGCCAACAACAATTTTTTTGTGGCCAACAGAAAGGAGCATGATCCAAAGAATTGCTGGAATTTATGAAGTTGGAGCTAATACAGCAGTCAACACCAAGCTGGATCAGATATGCAAATTCATGGAGAATCTTAGCACGCAAAGCAATATTGGAACCACAAGTTCACCTAATGGAGGAGGACCAGAGCCAAATCAACAAGAAAAGACGGTGAATTATGTCAACAATTTCAACAGACAGGGGAACAATCTATATTCCAACACCTACAACCCAGGGTGGAGGAATCATCCCAATTTTTCATGGAGCAACAATTCAGGGCAAAAGAACTATCCACCACCTGGATTCCAACAGCAACAAAACAAAAGCCAGGAGCAGGAAAATGAACCAGAAATACAGAAACGCTAGCTCAGTTAAAAAAATATATGATGCTATGTTTCAGAACCAGTCTGCCTCTATCAAAGCACTGGAGAATCAAATTGGACAACTGACCAATGCTCAGAGTTACAGACCGCCAGGAAATCTTCCCAGCAACACAGAACCAAATCCAAGGAATCGTGGGAAGGAGCAATGTCAAGCCATCACATTGAAAAGCAGTACTGAAATCAAAAAAGATGTTGGAATCAAGGCATCTATTGAAGGAGTTCAAAAAGAAGCAGAGCAACAGATGGAGGAAAAAGAAGCAAATGAAAAAGATCAAATCACTCCACCTCCACCTTTTCCACAGAGTCTTCAGAAAAACAAACTAGACAAGCAGTTTGCTCGTTTCTTGGAGGTTTTCAAAAAGCTGCAGATCAACATCCCATTTGTAGAAGTGTTGGAAGAAATGCCCAGCTATGTCAAATTCATAAAAGACATTCTTTCAAGAAAACAGAGATTGAGAGATTACGAGACAATAGCATTGATAGAAGAATGCAGTGCCATCATTCAGAGGAAATTTCCCCCAAAGTTGAAAGATCTTGGTAGTTTCACTGTCCCATGCACCATTGGAGAACATTATATCAGTAAGGCTTTATGTGACTTAGGTGCAAATGTTAATTTAATGTCGTTTTCTATTTACAGGAAACTGTAAATTGGAGAAGCAATGCCTACCTCAGTCTCTCTGCAACTTGCTGCTAGAACGTTTTCATTTCCGAAAGGAGTGGTTGAAGATGTGCTGGTCAAAGTCGACAAACTTATTCTCCCAGCAGATTTCATTATCATTGACATGGAGGAAGACAAAGATATACCTATCATCTTTGGGAGACCATTTTTGGCTACATGTCGAACTTGTATTGATGTGCAAAAAGGAGAACTAACCATGAAAGTTTAGGACCAAGAAGTTACCTTCAATATTTTCAAAGCCATGAAATTCCCGAGTGATGAAAAGGAAGAGGAATGTTTCAGAATTGATGTTTTTGATAGTATCATCCAGGATACCGAACCACCTCCCTCTGACAAACTTGAAGCTTGCATCACCAACATGACTGACAGCGAGCTAGATTCTAAAATTCTGGAATATATCAACTATCTTGACAAGCCATTCCAATTCAAATCGACACCACAAGTGGAAAGTCTGGAACTACCGAAAAAGGAGTGGATCAAGCCCTCAATTGAAGAACCACCGTAGTTGGAGCTGAAGTTACTTCCGAGCCATCTCAGGTATGCATTACTTGGAAACTCTTCTGAATTACCTATGATTATTTCTTCTTCGCTAACATTAGAGCAAGAAGAAAAGTTGCTGAGAGTGTTACGAGAACACAAGAGAGCCATTGGCTGGACTATAGCAGACGTTCGAGACATTAGTCCATCATTTTGCATGCACAAGATTCTGATGAACGATGAGTACAAACCTATAGTGGAGCATCAACAGAGACTCAATCCAATCATGAAGGAAGTCGTGAAGAAAGAAATCATCAAATGGTTGGATGTTGGCATCATCTACCCCATCTCAGACATCAGTTATGTGAGTCCTACGCAGTGTATGCCAAAGAAATGAGGAATTATTGTAGTCACAAATGAAAAGAATGAGCTGATTCCAACAAGAACAGTGACTGGATGGAGGGTATACATGCACTATCGGAAGCTGAACAAAATAATAAGGAAAAACCATTTTTCGCTACCATTCATTGATCAGATGTTGGACAGACTGGCGGGACATGAATTCTATTGCTTTGTGGATGGATATTATGGGTACAATCAGATTGCCATCACCCCAAAAGATCAGGAGAAAACAACTTTTACATGTCCGTATAGTAATTTTTCTTTCCGCAGGATGCCATTTGGACTATGTAATGCTCCTGCCACATTTCAACGTTGCATGATGGCCATCTTCTCAGACATGCTGGAACAGAGTATGGAGGTTTTCATGGATGATTTCTCTGTATTTGGAGACTCTTTCGATCACTGCTTGCAAAATCTGGAACAAGTGTTACAAAGATGCGAAGATACCAACCTGATACTCAATTGGGAGAAATGTCACTTCATGGTACAAAAAGGCATTGTCTTGGGACATTGGATCTCACAAAAGCGAATCGAGGTAGACAAAGCAAAAATTGAAACAATTGAAAAATTACCTCCACCAACATCCGTCAAAGGGATTCGGAGTTTTCTCGGACATGCTGGCTTTTACAGGAGATTTATGAAAGACTTTTCCAAGATTGCTAAACCTCTGTTCAATCTTCTGGAGAAAGATCTGTCTTTCAACTTCACCAAAGAATGCCAGAAAGCTTTTGAGATCTTAAAACATAAGTTGGTCTATGCCCCTATCATAGTAGCACCAGACTGGACCCTTCCATTTGAGGTGATGTGTGATGCTAGTGATTTTATTGTAGGTGCAGTTTTGGGACAACGCAAAGCAAAAGTTTTCCACACCATTTATTACTCCAGCAAAACTCTAAATGAAGCTCAACTCAACTACATAACCATTGAAAAGGAGTTTCTCGCAGTTGTGTTCACTTTTGATAAATTCTGATCCTATCTGCTGGGTCCCAAAGTGGTGGTCTACACAGATCATTCAACAATCAAATGCCTGATCGCGAAGAAAGATGCCAAACCCATATTGATCAATTGGATACTTTTACTGCAATAATTTGATGTGGAGATCAGAGATAGAAAAGAGACAGAAATTCAAGTGGCAAATCATTTATCGAGGCTTGAGAATGGAGAAACAGCTGGCAATGAACTGACATTCAAAGAAACTTTTCCAGATGAACAACTATTTGCCATGAAACAACATGATTTCCCTTGGTATGCTGACTATGTCAACTACATAGTATCGGGAAAATGGCCGTTGGAATGGACAACTCAACAACGAAAGAAGTTCTTCAAAGAAGTCAAACACTATGTCTGAGATGAGCCATACCTATTCAAACGCTGTGCTGATCAATTATTAAGACGGTGTGTTCCACAGTGTTCTGCAACATTGTCATTCATCACCATATGGCAGACACTTCAGCGGAAACAAAATTGCAGCCAAAGTCCTACAATCAGGTTTATTCTGGCCCACTCTTTTTAAATATGCTTACTTGTTTTCTCTTAATTGTGACAGGTGCCAGAGAACGGGAAATATTTTGAGGAGAAATGAAGGACCTCTGTAAAATATTCTAGAAGTGGAGATATTTGATGTATGGGAGATTGATTTTATGGGACCCTTTGTTCCATCATTCGGAAACCTGTACATACTAGTTGCTGTAGACTATGTCTCCAAATGGGTTGAAGCAATTACACTGCCATCAAACGATTCAAAAGTGGTGATCAAATTCCTTAAAAAGAATATTTTCACTCGCTTCGAAACACCTCGGGCAATTATCAGTGATGGTGGCACACATTTCTGCAACAGATACTTCGATGCACTCCTATCCAAATACGAAGTTACTCATAAGGTTGCCACTGTCTATCATCCACAGTCAAATGGACAGGTTGAAGTTTCAAACAGGGAGATCAAAAGAATATTGGAGAAAACCGTTGGATCAACAAGGAGGGACTGGTCTACAAAACTGGATGACGTATTATGGGCCTACCGGACAGCTTACAAGACACCCATTGGTATGTCCCCATATCGAATGGTGTTTAAGAAAGTGTGTCATCTGCCAGTTGAGCTTGAACACAAGGCGTATTGTTCACTGAAGAGGTTGAATCTTGATCCACAATCTGCATGAGAGAAAAGACTCCACCAACTAAATGAATTGGATGAATTTCGCTTACTGGCTTGTGAGAATGCCAGATTATATAAAGAAAAGACCAAGAAATGGCATTATCAAAAAATAGTGCACAGACAACTGGAACCAAGGCAACATGTGTTGTTGTACAATTCAAGGTTGAAACTTTTCCCTGGAATGTTGAAATCAAGGTGGTCAGGTCCATTTGTGATCACTCAGGTTTTACCATATGGAGCTGTTGAGTTACTTGATCCCAACACCAACGAAACATTCAAGGTTAATAGTCAACATGTCAAGCACTACTGGGGAGAATCTTTTGAACGACAAAAAGAAAGTGGCACACTTTCAGATCCAGCCTAACTTTCGGGCAGTCATGTCTAGCTGATGACGTTAAACTTAGCGCTAGTTGGGAGGCAACCCATGCAAATTTGTGTATATATTGTGATTTGGTGTGTTTTATTTTATGTGTTCAATTTGTGTAGGTAAAGTCATATTTCAGGATGGAAGAAGTTCTCGCAAATCTTCACAAGCAATTTCTTTCTCTCCCTCAAAACTCTCTGATGAAAATCTACAAAGCTCGCTTGGAACAGATGAGATTACTCATGATCAAAGTTACTCCTAATGACATTCGTTGGATTATTGAAGCACGTGTCCGAATGGCAGGTGAGTCCTCTGACTCTTCTATTTCACATTTTCCTAGTTTAGGAAGAAACGCCTATGCTAAAAAGAGAAGAGCTAAAAGAAAGAGTCTTTGGATGACATATCTAAGATCTTGAGATGCATCCCAGTGGATATGTGTCTCACGAAAATCGCATGTTATATACACATTCCAAAAGTAAAGACAACAATATAGTCTCGGGAATCTGACTCTAAAAGACCCTGTTTGCCAATTTATAAGAAAATTGGATGGGAAACTTGTCCCTGACGCATAGACGTCATTCAAGCCGTTACTTCCTGCAAATATTATATATCTTTGTCTTTTCCTAATAATTGTGATTTGTTTTGTTGTTTTCTTTTATTTTCTCCGATAGAATCCAGACTCTTTGACCTTTCACGATTTATTTTACTATTTAACTAATAATTGTCAATTCGCAGGTACTAGTGCTATTATTACTAACCCTTTTCAGGTGCTATAAATTCAACTCATCATTGTACTTTTGAAGGCATCCAGATTTGAGAAAAGAAACATACATAAAATGGAAGCCACTTCAAGAAGACGAGTTGTAAATATATGTGTCTTTTGTGGTACTAGTGTTGGTACTAAGCCACAATATGTAGCAGTAGCACATGAATTGGGTCGAGTCTTAGCTGAAAGGAATATGCACCTAGTATATGGCGGTGGCAATCTTGGACTAATGGGGATCGTTTCAAAGGCCGTACATGATGGAGGCAGTCAAGTTCTGGGAATCATCCCAAAACCTTTGGCGGAAACAAATCTGATATGACCATCAAACGGAGAGGAACTAATTGTGCCAGGTATGTCTGAATGATTGGTTGAAATGATTAATCGTGCTGATGCTTTTATTACTTTGCCAGGTGGCTTGGGCATAATGAAGGAGATTTTCACAGTACTATCTTGGGCGAACTTGAACATACATCATAAACCAATTGGACTGTTCAACGCAGATGGATTTTATGATTTTCTTTGTGTGTTTCTTGATGATTCCCATAGAAATTGGTTCGTGACAAAACCTTTAAAAGAACTCATTTTCACTATCAGAACTGCCCCAGATTTAATTGACCAAATCTTAGCCTTTGAACCACAAATTGACCATATCCTTTCCAAGATAAACTGGTTTGATAATGATCATGGTAAGAAGCGTCGGATAAATCTGGATCTTAACCTTTAATTTTCGTTTTAGATGTAGAATTTCACCTAACTATGTACTATCTTCTAAACTCTTCTTATACTTTTTAAGACATTGGAGACAATGTCTCATTTAGGTTTGGGGGTGAGGAATAGTTGACTAGTATCTTATTTTTATGTTGTCTTTATTTTTAGGCCAAAATTTTCGAAAATTCAAAAAAAATTGAAAATTTTTACAAAAATCAAAATCAAATAAAAATATTTTGTGTTTTTGTGTTTTTAATTTGATTAATCGGGTGAAATTGGTGTGAGATAGCTGTGTAAGGAGTTTCCACTCCTGAGACGTATCTCAACCTATTTCAGAACAAGTTAATTTTTGTTTATTTCCTTTTGAATTATCTAATTTGTGAATTCTCCATAAAACTGACTAAAATGGATCTTCATATGCTCAGTTGACAGGTATTATCAACTTGCATGGTAACATATGGACATGAGAAGTAATTGACGAGTTTTTAATATTCAGTGCTATAGTTTAATTGGAGGAAGCATCTAAAAAAGCGATGGGATAAAAAAAAAATCTGAGATCCGAGTTATTAAGTCCGTAGGGGTGTCTTAACACCTAGTGCCCTAAAGCTAACTGGTTTGGGAATCACTGGCCTAAAGCTCGCTACATGGATCGAAGATGTTGCAAAAATAAAATTATATATATATATATATATATATATGAAGTTTGAGTAATTAAGTCTGTAGGGGTGTCTTAACATCTAGTGCCCTAAAGCCAACTGGTTTGGGAGTCACTGACTCAAAGCTCGCTACATAGATGGAAGATATTGTATATAAAAAAAAAATCAAAAAAATAAAAAAAATCAGAAAAAAATTCAGAAAAATCAGAAAAAATATTCCATTGCTAAAAAAATGTGTGAATTCTGATATAACTTTAGGACCAAAATATTACTCTCTTTTCAACTACGCTTGTGACTATTGTGGGCACAATGAATTGATTAATATCTTGTTCGCTGTGTGTATGAAGAATGGTAAAAATAATCGGAGAATTTACTTATTCGGTAATTTAAAAAGAAACAAAACAACTATTACCTTGGATAAGAAGTTTCACATATTTAGTCACTAACTTATTTATTCTCTTTTCTCTTGTCTTTTTGATTTTGTGTGCATTTGTTTTACTATCTTTTTATTTTTATAAGACGTTTGTGGGTATCGTCGCTGTAAACCCTCACGAGACTACAACTCGTCCACTAGGGACACCTAGGGGTTTAAAGGCTTGTTGCATACGCTAAATGCAACTGTGATCCCTACGAAAATGGTTTAGTTTAATTTAATTGTTTATTATATTTTATTGTTTTGCTCGAGGACTAGCAAAATGTTAGGTTTGGGGGTGTGATGAGCGGAAAATATATCAATAATTACCGCCCCTTTTACCTAATATTTTGTTTAGTTTATCGGGTTTGATGAACGTTTTGATGTGTTTTGATGTGTTTTATAGATAAATAAAGTAACGGGACTTAATGGAATCAACTCGGGGCTAAAACGATGAAATCCGGAGCAAAAATTGGCGAAAACAAAAATTTACTATACGCGTCACGAGGTGAAGTCCTAAATTTCAGTTTTGCATAAGTTTGGTATTTTGGCCATAATCTTTTTCATCCGATATCCGATTGAGTGGATTCAAGTTCCAGATTAAAGAAGACAGAAAGATCTACAACTTTGAAGTTTTAAATATTTTCGAATTCTGAAGTTTGCAAGACCCAAATTGATTAATAATCTATTGTATTTCGTGTAATTACTATAGTCATTTTAAAAATATAAAATAAAATAAAAAATAAAAATGGTCAAACTTCCACCAAACATAGGATTTGGTACCATGTTTGGTGCCATATTTTGTGCCATGTTTGATGCCATGATTGGTGCCATGTTTGGTGGAGCAATTAGTGGAGAAATTGGTGGAAGCCTTTAGATTTTCCTATAAATACCAAGCTAAACTTTGTAAATTTTCCATGCTTTCTTTGAAGGAATTTCTCCATGAAAACCTAAAGGAAAGTGTCTTGTATATTTATTTAAGTTTTCTTGTATTTTTTTATTTAATTAATAAAATTTTGTGTGTTTTCATTTACAGCATGAGCAGATAATCTCATTCTGCTGGGGTGAAAAGGTAAGACTTTTAATATAATAAATTAGATTAATCTTCCTTATTTTAATTAAAAATTGGATTAATTAGTTACCTCATATATGGCCGGTTTAGGTGACAACCTTATTTACCGCCTATATGGTCGGTTTTTCATTTCAGACGTAGTTTCCGTCTATATGGTCGGTTTAGGTAAAAACCTTGTTACCGCCTATATAGTCGGTTGGATTTAATTGAGACAAATGAAATTACCACATTTAGGGTCTGGTTAATTAATCGGTAAACATTGAGAATAAGAGAGAATTCTAATTTTGAAATATTAAAAGTAGATAATCTAACCCCAGCATTTTCTTTTATTGTACTTTTACATTTTTAATTTCCAGCATTTACTTTATTTAATTTCCCGCATTTACTTTATGTCTTTTATTTTATTTAATCTTTTATTAGCCTTAGATACGTGTAGTAACTAAGTCCGTTATCTGGGGTTGTGATTAATTCCAATATCACCGGGTTATAAGGGGTTATTTTATAGTTTGGGTAATATAATGGTTTACTATTAAGTCTAAACTTAATGCTTCTTGTTAACTGGCCATTAATAAGATTGATCTAGTAAATTTAAAATAAACTTGACAAAGGAATTTTAGGTTTCAACCTTAGACTTAATAGCCCACGATCTTCCTTGAGGATAGATAACCCTTTAATAGATTTCCTTACAGGATAGACATATACCTGTCGGGGGGGATAACCACAATTGGAACTTAATATTAATGAATTCAGGTAACTTGGTTGACATAGACATATGATTAATTAGGTTACACTGGGTATTTGCATCCGACCATCGACAGAGGCTTTTGCAGAATTTCGTGTTCCAGGTTAGTAAACCAATATATTACACAAACATAAAATAACCACTTCATCTTTTAAAAGATATTGGAAAGATTCACAACCCTAGATAGTTTCTTAATATTGAATTTTCCTAAACCTATTTTCGCGCCATTTTATTTACTTGTTTTTAAATTTAAAATCACCATCCAATAAATCAATCCATTAGATACTCGTAAACATTTGACTTTATAAATTAATAGCTTAGGTATTAAGTCCTCGTGGGATCGATACTTTTTATACTACTTGAATGATACGTGCGTGTGCGTTATACGCGTGTGACAACGCCGGTCATGCGCATACTGTAGCACGAACGTCACGCGTTACACGCTCCGAATCTTTTTGTCTTCCGTTCTTAAGCTTCCGGACTCCGATTCAGCCTCGATTTTTCCTATGCACTCATAATGGAATATAATATTTCATTAAATTATTTAAAATTACACTCATGCTTGATATCCATGGGTTAGACCCATTTCCTATGTGCGGGATACCGATCTGACCCTGGGGGTTCCACAACTGCTCCAACAGAATATTATCAGCGCAGATCTTTACCACACAACACATGTTTTTGAATATATAACACATTAATTTAACTATGTATAAGTCATACTGGATATGCATTGCATGTTTTAAATTAAAATTTTTAATTTTGACTCGGACATTTTAATAAATCTCTCATGATTATGTGATTACTTTTAAGTAATAAGTATTAATAATATTGGAGTATTATTGGAAGGTCTGTCTTGTCAATACATAGATGAATGAGTTCTTACTACTTATGCCTAAGACCGTCATTATTGTGAGGGTATAAGTACTCGGAACTTAGGTCACTCCGGTAAAACATTAGATGTAGCGTGATGAGTTAACGCAATCACCCAATACCATCATTATTGTGAGGGTGTACATACAGAGTTCATTAGTGAAAATTGACAAGTATACACCTGGAATACATCTTAATCCAATACCATCATTATTGTGTGGATAAAAAATGGTTCAGGACCAAACTATGAGTCACATAAATATGATTGACATTGGAGGTCTACCTAGTGAATTTATAAAGTCCAAGACCGTCATTATTGTGAGGCTGGAGTAAATGTCATGGGATCCACTTCCCGCTATGAAATTTTGATAGTCAAATTTCTATTTTTCCGTTAAGGGAGATTACACAATTACGTAAACTAATGGGAGGGCACTAATAGATTTAAAATTCCGTAATCAATTAGTGTTTTAGTTTTTAAATGAAATATATTCTTCTAGTGTTTAATTATTTTCTTGTAGATGGCTGTCGCAAATCCATTAACTCGACTCTTGGATTCCAATAAACTAAAAGGAGCCGAAAACTATTTCGAATAGGAAATAAACATCTGTCTTGTCTTAGAATTTGAAAAGTTTACCTATATAACTATCAATCCACTGCCTATTGAAATTGATCATGACTCCACTCCTGAAGAGCGAGAAACTTTTGAAAAATTGAAGGATGATAGCCTTAGGTTGAAATCTTACATTTTAGGATCGATGGTTCCAGATTTGCTAGTGTATCTGGTACCTTTATCTACTGTTTTAGGAAATCTGTAATAGACACTTTTAACTTATTACAACGACGTATACAATACTAATGTATGCATGCAACTTGATTTTGAGTCTGACTGGACTATAACTTTGTACTCGATATGTTGGACCCAAACACCTCAGTGACTGCCATCTCTATCCATCCTCTCGAGCTCGTCCTCCGGGTAAACCTGCGAAATAGAAAACTGGGAGTGGAATGGTTAGATCAAGAAAGCATAAACACTTATTAAAATTTCGTTCAAGGAAACTGTCTTTTCTGAAAACTCTTTTCTTATCTGAAAACAAACCGCATTCTGTAAGACTTTTCCAAGAAAACTGAGTTCTCTCTAAATCTCTTTCATAAATTTATCATTTCTGAAAATCATATCTTTGAAAATTTTATCTCTAAAAAAATATGTCACTGAAAATCCTTTCTCTAAAAATTTGTCTCTGAAAAACCTAACGTATGAGGGTGTTACGTCTCGCAGTCCCCTCATACGCCTAAACTGAAAATCATATCTCTGAAAAACCTGACGTATGAGAGCGTTACGTCTCGTCGTCCCCCATATGCCTAAACTAGTGGTCTTGGGGCATTACCTCTCACCGTCCACCAAGCCACTCAACTAGAGCCAGATGTGCGGATCAATGCTATCATCTCGACTTTGAATATGGGGTCTAGGGGCGTTACATCTCGCTGCCTCCCTAGCCCTAAAATCTAGGATGTAGGGCATTTGTCATAGCTAGTCATGAACTATGTGTGCACACGTCCTCAATCCGTCAATTCTAGTATCTGTGCCAAGTTACAACTGAGGTGGGTTTTTCCCCATGCCTCCAAAAATAAAAAAACCATGCTTTCAAATCAAAAATTTCTAAAACATTTTTCATTCATAAAATAATTGAAATAAACTTGGCTAACGCCTTATGTGCTGAAAAGTAAGTCTAAAATCCGAATCAAATAAGTAGAAATCGATTTGAGAAAAGAGTCCACTCACTGATTTGGAATTTGGCTGGCATTAATTATTTTACCGAATGAAGTTGCGGTTCCTGCGATGATCTATAATTGATAAACTTGGTTAGAACATAAGTCGTGGACCATGCTTCGGAACTAAACAAATTTTCCCAATTCAACTATTCTATAATCACCACATGATGTATTATGCTTGTGACATGTCATAATACGTGTATATAAGATGATACGAAATCCTTAGGGTGGTCTCTAACATCATAAGTTAAAACTGAAATGATATGTCTTTGTTTCTGTTATGCGTCACGATGTCGGGTCGAGATCATCGCGCGTCCATACCAGCAGACTCGAGCAGAGAGCATTTCATGTTCTGCATCGCGATGCCAAGTGCTGAGCATCGCGACTTCTACATGACCGATTCGAGGCTTCACACGACCTACACAAGGCTTCCTCATCACCGACCCAAGGCTTCCTTTTCACTGACCTGAGTCTTCCACACCATCGACCTGAGTCTTCCAAATGACCGACCCGAGTCTTCCACACCACTGACCCAAGTTTTCCACACCTCTCACTCAAGTTCAACACTACCGACCCAAGTTCAATACTACCGACCCGAGTTCAACACTACCGACACGAGTTCAATACGACCGACCTGAGGCAGAGGGCATTTTCATGTCCAGCATGACTCCACACGCACCGGCCCGAGGTAGAGAGCGTCCCCTTGTTACGCGTCATAACGCTAGTCCATTGGCGTCGCGACGCTTGCCCGATTTCAGGGCCATATACTAGTTCTCTATCATCACTACCCATGGCAACTTCAAAACCATTATCTTCGCTTCAACATGGGTAAAACATCATCCAAGCATTTGAATAAGCATTATTTCAGAAACTCAAACCTCTCACACACAAACGTATTTCATTCAATGCTTATGCAACATGAAATTTTATATTACCAACTTAAACCCAAAACAACTCATATCAAACATTTCCTAATGCATGCTTCACTATCAATTACCATCAAGAAGAAAAAACACTCCCTCTCAAGACCCATACAATTTCGGTCAATGCCCTAAGTTGAGAAGAATTTGGACATTTCATAAAATAATGCTAATTCCCTTCTTTTACCATCATGAAATGCATATGCATGCATGCTAGCAACTTGATCAAAGCTAAAATGAAGAAATGAATTCTAAAGTTCTTCCATGTGCGAATTTGGGGGGAGAAGATTCATGCCATAAATTTAAGATTAAAGGAAGGAAGAAGAAAAATGAGCTTTCTTGGTGTGCTTGGAATTTGAAAATCATCACCTTTTCTTCAAAGTTTGCCATGAGAATGAAGAAAATTGGAGAACTCCCTAGAACCATGGCTCACGTTTTTTGCTTGAGAAGAAGATGGGTGAATAGTCTTCTATCTATAGGGAAATGGCTGATTGTTTTGTTATGAAATGAGTAGTCCAAAATTTTACACATCACTAAATTTTAGCCCATTCTTGAATTTACTATAGCATCTAAGAAAATCACAATTTCGACCCGCTTCTGATTCGAATTTGGAAATCTATTCAACGCGGAAGTTGTAGGTCTTGGTCTTAGCTTTCCGAAGTTATAAAATTCATAAATATCGAAGATCGTATGAAAATATTATGCCCCAAATACTATGAATTATACGGAATGGAACATAAAATAAATTTCATATTGGAACTACAAGGGATTTATCGAAGGTCCGAAATGTAATTCCACCAACATATACACGCTAGAACATGATTTATATTATTTATTTTTCTATTCATAACTTAGTAGTCATCGGGATTACTGGGGTGTTATATTTTCTCTCCCTTTAAATAAGATTCGTCCTCGAATCCTCTTTAGAATTGGAATCCTGGAATTTTTCTAGGCTTGGAGTTCTTGACACTGAATATCCTATCACAAGTCACAGGATCCACACGATAATCTCTAAGCCACCGACTTTCAACAGATTATATCCTCATGGCCAACCCTGCTTCATCGATTATTTCACACTACTTCTCAACGATATTTCATACTTAATAGCTATGATCTCCGCCAAGCTGATCGTTTACCATTGGCTAGCAAACATGCATATTCTACTTTACATATAACACATTTTACCATGCTCACACATATTGCACCAAAGTCTGTGAGATTAAATGAATAATCCATTGAATTCTTGACTGAGTGTAATTTCTCGTCTTCTATGGTTAAGCTTTTTCATATCCTGCTGCCAGTCAGGGTGTAAATGTATAAAATATAATCTTACTAGGTATTTCCTTAATGCTACTTACTCGACCTTATTTTGTCATTTATTCTCATAACTTTTCTTTTTTACTCTTTATTTTCTCCTTGTTAAGCTCCAACTGCTAGTCAGCTCCATCTTTAAAGTCTCATATCTCTGCCTATTTATGGGTCTTAGGACCTCATGGTTCATGGTCTAATTCTTCATGTAGTTCTAGCTTACTAATGTTATTTACCGATACCTCTTATATTCAGGATATTAATTCTGAACAGATTTTCTAGCGATTCTTCTTATTTGGCTAAAGTCTCTGGAACAAGGTGTCTATATTAAGCCTAATTGTATGTATACTTGTACTTGAACTGTATTCTTTGTTGGGGTTTTCTCAAAGGTGCGGGCGGAAGCGCGGTTCGGGCGAAATCATAACTTTAATTTTTTTTAACTTACCGAATAAATTATTCAATATCCCATATGAGTAATTCATTCATATTTCACCTAAACATATTTATTTGATATCAAGTAACGGCATAAATAATTTAGAAACACCACGAAACTTTTATAAAAATATTTTTCCGCAAAATAGTATAAAACGTGCTTTTGTCCGAACCGACCAACGAATACACACGAGGGCTGCCCAGGTCAGCCCCAATAGTACTTGGACAGTTCATAGGCTGTCCAAACAGTGACCAATTCACTGTTTGGACAGTGAACATCCAGTAAGCCCGAAACTCACCCGGTAACTCCGTTTTTCATCGTTTTCATATATTTTCAATCCGAAACAATTTTCGAAAATTATTACAATGCCAAATACACATCCAATAAATTAAATAATATATTTTTCATCACCAAAATTCCAGAATTTCCAGATCTGAAATGGGTTCCAAAAATATCATTTTTCATGCTTTAAATCCAATTTTCTTAACATTAATCATATTAATATTTACACCAATCAAAGCCACCATCAATGAAGAACTTAAGAACAATTATAGTAGTTATAAGAGTGGTCATAACACTCTAGAATGGAAACAAGTCATGAAATGAAAAAATTGAACTAATATTACACTAATATTATTCAATCTAACTTTCACACATGCATCTAGCCTCCAAATCCATTCTTCAAATCAAAAAGCCCCAAAATCCAAGAAAGAAAGAAACCCTAAAACTATTCTAGATGCTCAAAAATAAGAAAAAGCTTTCTAAGCTTAAGAATATTGAAGATTACCTCAAAATTTCTTAATTTCCTTAAGCTTTCGTCTTGATTTCATCACTTTCTCTCAAGTTTCTTCAAGAAAAATTTTGGGAGCTTTCATGGAGGTGTATTTTCGACCAAGGGAAGCTTAGGAAAGAGAAAATAAAATTTTTCACTTTATATACATGGCTTAACCTAACTTGGGGATTTTTTGGTCATTTAAAGTCAATTAACTATAATTAAAGAATTCAAATTCAATTTGAATTCTTTAAACTTCAAAAAACAAAACATGCCACTTGTTACCAATAATAATAAAACATATGTAATAACAATTTCTACAAATGAATTATTTAATCTAATTAAACATAAAGTTAAAGTAGACAAATTCAAATTGAATACTTCAACCTTAAAGTTTAATGTTATTAGTAACCAATAATAATTAAACATATTTCATAACAATTACGAAATATAGATATTATTTAAGTATTTAAATAATTAACATTTAATTATCTAAATAATTAATTAATATAATTATTAGTATATATATGTATTTTTATTTACACTAAATAAAAAAATACATATATTAATGACATGTGTCAAAATCTCATTTGACAATTAATTAATATGTATTAAATTAAATTTTATATCAAATACAAATACATAGTAATTATTAATTGACCAAAATCCTCTAATGCTTGTATTTTCATTTAATTGTTTAAATGATTCGAATTAACTCATTTAATCGGGTGAAGTATTATGAATAATCTGTAATATTCATAACGTGTTGCCCAAGTGCTCAACGAGTATATTTCATATTGTGGAACTCTCTAAGTTTAGGTATATTTGTCACAAAATCAAATTTCGTGTCCATAATTCACCCACTCATGAATTATGACGACCACGGATAATCTCGCTAAACTATACAAGTCGAGGTCATTGCATACGTATAATCCATCTGTTACAGGCTATCAATAATATACCGAGGATATAGATAGGAATGTGAAATCCTTAAGGTATAATATAGTCGACTTTCAAATTTATGATCTCTAAATAACACTCGGAACTCGCTTCCGAAGTATACAATGGCCATGGATTTACTAGATCGTAAATACGTTCAAGATATCTATGCCCTATACATAAGACTGACAGATTCTATCTGATACTCACAGGATATCATGGGAATCGGTCCACACCCAATGAACAGATGGAGGTCTGATCTAAATAGATCAGTGACATGACTGCCATCAAAGTTTGAAAGATGTCTCATATATCCACAGTGGTATCTCATGTCGAAGGACCACCATGCTACTCGACTCGAGAAGATTCTTATTGTCGTTGTTGTATCATCTATTATGAAATATTCAGTGAGTCGTTCAGTATTTATCAAATAAACACATACACGTTTATACTAGTCTCCCAGGACTCATGGTTCATTGGGATAAACCATCGGACCAAGTCTCGATATACTACATGTACTGTTCTCAGTGGGTTTTACTAACCTAATCGTATCAGTAAATCTTGACCATGAACTTTATTTGATAATATACAACTTATAGTGACGCTTCCCAATATCAATTACAAACTACGTTGTAACTGCGCACTACGTTGTAAATCCTGGATCTTTGTCTAATATATACATATCACTAAATCATATTTAGTTTCAATCTAATCGTAATTAGATCAAATATGTATATAAAAATAAGAGGTGCAACCATTAAGTAAGTAATATTATGGAAAAATGTATTGTTCTTATTCATGAATCGGACATAAATACGATTCAAATTGGCACTCCAGCACCAACCCTAACACTCTTTACTAGTAACATGGACACTGGCGATTCTGGTCTTGTTACTGTTCATACTCTTTTCGTACTTTTAAATTTGTTGCCAATAAAAATCTGGTTAACCATCTTTTTAACTATTTTGATCTCTTTGCCTAGTTGGACTATAAGATATCCCACTTTTACTCATTCCCATGGTCTTATTCTGACAGGTGTTGTCATGGTCTTATCTATATCTGTATACTTAGCTTCATTGGCTCTTTTTACGTTATACCTCAATGAGTATGTTTTAAGTCATCCGAAGTATTATTTATAACGGTGAGATGTGAAGGAATAATTATGGGCTATATTCGTTATCTTCCTCCCAATTCTTTATTTCAAAGAACTTCGGTTTCATTCCAATATTGAGACACCTTGCTGTTACGCACTTCTATTATTGCTTATTTAGTATTCTTTCCTATTGTCGTCTTACCTTGACAGCTCCACTTTCAAACGATTTTCTTAAAGTCATTTTTGTCTTCTTTTCTGCTTTATTCTATACCTGAAACTTTTATGATCTATGTCTTTGTCTTCTTATCTGAGGGGTATTACCTTTTAAATATTACCATGCCTTATAGGCTACTATACTACACCATATATTTATTTACTTCTGGGAATATTATCGGAAGAACATCGAGGTCCATCTTTACTGCTGTCGTCTAATGAGGGTTGGGAGGGTGGGGATTGGTTCTGAAGTCTTTTCTGGTTGTGGTAGTCTCACTAGCTTTGTGTGTTACAGTATCACATGCTGCTCATTATAATCTTAGGATTCCCTTATTTATATATTTGTATTGGTTTCCCACACTAAGGTACTACTGCCATGAACTATTTAAATTACCTTCTTTAACTTACTTCTGATCTATTTCTGACTATTGGTCATACTGTCCTTTATTGAAAATCTCTTTAAGGCCCATGCTCTCTCAAAATCCTACCATACTCTTCTATTATTCCTTCTCATCTCAGTTTCTTAAATCTCCTACATCTCTACTTCTCTGGAAGCTCCATATTTCATGACAAGTCGTGGTATTACTACCGAACCTTTGGTTTGGGTGTTGCTCTCTTACTAACTCTTCCTCTCTATTCCTGTGGGAAGCTCCTTATGGGTCGTATACCTTACTTTTAGGTGTCATGATCTGCGTTGTTTACTCTGGCTCCTTACTCTTTTGAGCCTTTACTTTCTTTAAGGTTATGAGTTCCTTGATGGATTAGGTTATCACCTTTAGATTTAGCTTGCCTTACTCCATCTCATACAAAATGTTACTATTTTATGATTCTTTTTTAGATTCTCTTAAATTCCTTGGTACGATTATCTTGTTGTCTCATGACTTACCTGTCCCATAGGTATTCTTCTTTACTTGTCCAAATCTTTATCGGGCTCTAAGTTGAGGGGTGACTACATACTCTCCATAGAGTTCTGAGAAAATACCCATTACTGATATTTGTATAAGCTCGGTGATGGCCTGGTTATGTATCTTGCTAGTCCTCGAGCAAAACAAACAAAACAAAATGAAATAATTAACTAATGCTAAATTAATCTAAGCCACTTTTGTAGGGAACACGGTTGCATTTAGCATATGTAACAAGCCTTTAAACCCCTAGAAGTCCCTAGTGGACGAGTTGTAGTCTCGTGAGGGTTTACAGCGACGATACCCACAAGCGTCAATTAACTACAATCACAAAAAATTAAAATAAACAAATTAGTAACTAAAAAATGAAATCTCTTATCCAAGTTAGTAGTTGTTTTCTTTCTTTCTAAATTACCAAATAAGTAAATTCTCCTATGCTTTTTACCATTCTCCATATACACAATTAACAAGGTATTAATCAATTCATTGTGCCCACAATATTCACAAATGCAGTTAAAAAGAGAGTAATATTTTTGTCCTAAAGTTTTGTGAGAGTTCACACATTTTGACAGAAAGTTTATTTATTTATTTTTTTCAAGCTTTACCGTTTGACGCAAACGATCACTGCTTACTGAGGCAAGATGTCCGGTTACTGAGTAAAACCTTTATTATTAAACTAGTTAAGCTCTCCCATTTGACGTGAACAATCACTGCTTACTGAAGCAAGACGTCCGGTTACTAAGTAGAAACTTTTTATTAACTAACTAACTCAAGCCATACCGTTTGACACGAACAGTCACTGCTGGCCAGGCAAGACGCCCAATTACTAAGTAAAAGCTTAGTCAGTTTTTATTCATTAATTTTTTTCTTTTTATATAGATACACCTTCGACTGCCTTTGGGTGTTTCCTCTAATAAACCAGGGAACTGAATATTACAAAATTTTCACTTACACCCATATTCATATGTTACTGTGTATTTTGATAATACCTGTCAAATGAGCATATGAAGGTCATATTTAATCAATATCATGGAGAATTCACAAATTTAAATAATTTAAAAGGAAATAAAAAAAATTAACTTGTTACGATGGTCAGATACAAACACCCAAAGTAACCCAATTAACTATATTCTTATGTTAATTAAGAAACTCGAATTCATTAAGTTTAAGTTCCAATTGTGGCTACCCACGCCGAACAAATATATTCCTATCCTGGAAAGAAATCTCTATGGTGAGATCGTGAGCTATTGAATCTAAGGCTGAAACCTAAAATCTCTTTACCAAGTTCATTTTAAGTTTACCACATCAATTTTATTGGTGATCAGGCAACAAGAAACATTAAGGTTAATATTCAATAAACAAGCTAAAGCATCACACATATATAAAGAAAATCAATTATTAATCTCGTGAATATTGTGTTTCATCACTTCCCTAGATTAAAAATAAAATACTGGGGTTAGGGGATCCACCTTTAATATTTCAAATGTAGAAATCTCACTTTATTATAATATAGAAATTGTCAGTGTTACCCAATTAAGTCAAACCAGCCATAAAGGCGATGTTATTATTTGTCCATAAACCAGCCATATAGGCGGTAATCATCTGTCACCTACAGACCATATAGGCGGTGTCACATTAAGTCAAATAAATAAAACCAGCCATTAAGGCGGTATCAACTTTAATCCATATTATTAAATTACAATTTCCATATTATAAATTAAGTGAGATTAATCTACTGTTGGGGTGTTATACGGAATTACAGGGTTAGCACAGCGGAACGCGGAAAACAGATTTTTCCAATTTCAAAATTTTTTCTTGGAATAATTAAATAAACTTATTTTTTTAATTAACCAATACTTAAAATCTGAAATTTTAACCCAAGAAATCAAATTTCTATTAAATGTCGAATTGCCCCAATATTTTTTAATTTGATCATTTTGATCCTAAATTATCAAATACATATTTAATTGATTCTAAACCAATCCCAAAATGATTTATACATGTCTAATACATGAAAATATAATTTGCAACACAAATTCAACAAGCTTAATTACTCCTTATAAGCTTATAAATAAACATACATGCTTAAACACATCCAACAAGCTTCAAACACATTTAATTACAAGCACAAAGAGTAAAGACATCAACTTAGCGACACAAATTGAAGCTAAGATAAATAGAAACATTTTCTATGTAGAAGAAATTATAAAAAAACTTACAAAATTTTCAAGTTTTGGCTATGTTTTCTTTCTTTCTTCCACCTCTTTCTCTCAAATCACTTTGTAAAATATTTGTGAAACTTGTCTAAGTGTTGAAAATGAAAAACAAAATAATTTTGTTGATTAATTTACCTTGGCCAAATTACATAACAAAAAAGTAAATAACAATTATTTCTATTTTGTTAAATTTCAATTGGAACACAATTTACTTTAATACAGTTAACATTTATATTCCATAAAGTAAATACATAAATGGACCAATTGGATTAAGCCATTAAAAAGTGAAAATCATTACTAAAGATTAGACCCGGCCGGCGGTTCGGTTCCGGTTCGGAACCGAACCGAACCGGCCGGTTACCGGTTCCACTAACCGGTTCGGTTCCACAAGTGGAACCGGTTCGGTTCCGGTTCCACACTTAAGTGGAACCGGAACCGAAAACCGAACCGGAACCGAACCGTTCGGTTCCGGTTCGGTTCGGTTCCTTTTTTTTTAATTAATTAAAATAAATATAAAAAAAAATTTATTACATTGAAGAGCTTGAGCTTAAATTTTTAAAAATTTAAGTTGCCTACGTATCCTCCAAGGGTGAGAGGAATCAAAGCTCACGTAGTTCCATTACAAGTTTTAGTCTTTTAGACATATCCCCTTTGTAAATTATAATTTAACAATTATCAATCATCATTATCGGTTGATCCTTCGGCTCAGTTTCGCTTGCACTTGTTGCAGAAGCATTATCGAACAAATCTTCACAATCATCGGGGGCATCTTCTTGTTGTCTCAGATCAGCTCGAGTCCAATCATCCACACAAGCTGTTGCTTCTAGAGTGTTGGATGTAATGAAGATCGCCTAGCTTCCAATATATTACCTCCCAAGCTGAAGGCTTGCTCAACCGCAACGGTGGAAATTGGTGCTGCCAAGATCTCTTTAGCAATAATAGATAAAACAGGATATATATTTTGATGCCGGTTCCACCATTCAAGGATTTTAAAATTTTTACTGCATAAACTTTCATTAGAAAACTCAAATTTGTAGATAAATAATTATCTAATTCAGGGTTATTAGTTGTCGTATCCCTAGCTTTTTTATTTCGTTGCAATAACCAACGATCCACTGCGCTAAGTCTTGTTTGAATTACCGGTTCGCTACTACTAGATTGACCTAATGTTCCTAAGTTATATCTTACAATATAATCATTAAATAACTCAATTAAATCATTTCTTAATTTCGTCATTAATCTAGTAATGTCAATTTCATCTAATATTCCTAAATAACCATAATAAGCTTGTAAAGCACCATTCAAACCTTCTAATTTAAATCTAGGATCAAAAACAGCAGCAATAAGATAAAGTAAATGAATTTCTCTAAAATAGTTTAACCATTTTACCTTCAAAACAGTAATGGCTTCTAACAAAACAATATCATTAGGATCGCTACTGTCAACATGCTCATCGAGAGTGCCAACAATATTTAAACTCTCAAGAAGAAATAAATGTGCTGTAGGATAATAAACGCCGCTAAAAACTAAAGTAGCATCATTAAAAACTTTTAAAATATCTAAAAAATTTCACAAATATCCCATTGACTAGGATAAAGTGTGATATTTTGAACATGTTGAGAAAAAAAACTACATAATGCATCTTTGTATTGAAATGCTTGACATAAAAGAAAATAAGTAGAATTCCAACGTGTTGGAACATCTCTTGAAAATTTAATCGGTTTAATACCATTCATTTTACAAAACTTGGTCCATTCTCTCCTAATTTGAGAATATGACCAAATACAGTTAAGTGCCGTTTTAATTGGATCAAGGAAAGGTGATAATAATTTTAGACCGTCTTGCACACATAAGTTGAGGACATGACATGTACAACGAATATGAAAAAACCGACCCCCTAAATTTGGTTGACATATTTCTTTTAAATCATTGATGGATGCAGTATTTGCAGATGCATTATCAAATCCAATTGTTAAAAATTTTTCTCCTAAACCATATTCATAAAAAATTACCTTCATCATTCTATAAATATTATGTGCAGTATGTTGGTCATCAAAAACTCTAAATGCAATAAGTCGTTTTTGCATGGTAAATGATGCATCAATCCAATGACAAGTCACACCCATGTATGAGTGTGTTTGCCAATGATCACTCCAAATATCAGAACATACAGAAATACGACCTTTCATCTCTTTAAATATTTCATTTAAAATAATTTTACCATCTTTGTATAATTTAAAAATATGACGTTTTGTTGTGTTTCGAGTCATTCTACATGCAGAAGGGTTTAAAGCATTATGCACGTAATTAGTAAAATGAAGTTTTTCACCAAAGCTTAAAGAAAGATGTGCCATACAAGTTAATTTCGTAAATTCTTCTCTACTTTTTGCATCAGAATATTTAAATAAATCTAAAGCACTCGTACCTCTACTTGATGATGCGTACCTGGCCATTTGAGTTTGCGTCGTATCAATGCCAAATTCAACCGGATGATGTTTTTCCATGTGCTTGATCATATTGCCATATCCACCAGAAATTTTGTAGATAACCCCACAATAGTTGCAAACTGCTCGTTGTGAATCATCTTCTAGGCGTTCCAAATTAAAATGAATTTTGAAAATATCCGAGGACCGAGCCTTAACTTCTCTTCTCCGTGATTGTGCACTGACACTAGGGCCGCTATCTTGGGTTGGCATATTTGACATTATGTTCTAAGATGAGCTTGCCATTTTTCGTTTGAGAAATTAGGAAGAAAAATAAGAAAATTGAATAATTGTGAATAAGAGAATTATAGAAAATGAGAGAGTTGAGAATTTTGTGTGATGAAATTATGAAAAATGAATCCTATTTATAGAATTTTAGAATTTTTTTGATACCAAAAATGCCCCTAAATATAACCGTTTTATTACCGTTATTAGGGGTACATTAGTAATTTTTATTTTATATAATAAAAATATAAATTTTTTTATTTTTTTATTTTTTTTGGCAGGGAGCCGTTTGGCAGGGAGCCAAACGGCTCCCTGCATCCCCCAACGGCTAGTAGCCGTTGGGGGTCGTAGGGTTCCTGTTGGAACCCTACGGTTCCAACAGGAACCCGACGGTTCCAAACGGAACCGTTCGGTTCCGGTTGGAACCGTCCGAACCGGTGGAACCGTACGGTTCCACCGGTTCGGACCGGTTCGAGTTGGGGTGGAACCCCAACCGAACCGGTCCCATTCCGGTTCCAACCGGTTCGGTTCCGGTTCCGAACCGGAACCGTGGCCGGGTCTACTAAGATATTTATTTTCTTAATTAGTTTAATTATTTAACAATTAAATCATTAAATAATTAAATATAAATATCTTAAATATATGTATTATATTTACATTAAATATCTCAAATACATATATTAATGATATACGTCAAATATCACAATTTGATATTTTATTAATGTGTATTTAATAAAATCAAGTATTAAATATAAATACAAATTATTGCATGTATTTTTCGTTTAACCGTTAAACGATTTATAAATAATTAATATTATTCATAACTGTCGCCCTAGTGCTCTACGAGTATATCTCATTAGTGAGACTCTCTAGGTTCAGACATATCCGTCACGAAATCAAATTTTGTGTTCATAATTCACCCACCCGTAAATTATGACGAACACAGATAAACTCTCTGAACCATACAGGTCGAGGTCACTACATACGTATAATCCCTCTGTCACATGTATTCGGATTATTCCATAGATATAGATACAAACGTCAAATCTCTATATATATAATCACGTCGACATTTCTATTAGCAATCCCTTAATAACACTTAGAACTGATTTCTACAGTGTACCACGGGCCCATGGATTTAACAGATTGCTAATTCCATATTGAATACCAATGCTCTGTAGACAGAACTGACGGATCCTTTCTTGATACACACAGGATATCCTGAGCATCAGTCCACACCCAACGAACAGGCGGAGGTCTGATCTAAATAGACCGGTGACGTGAATGCCATCTAAGTATGGAGGATAACTCATATATCCACAGTGGTATCTCAAGTCAAAGAATCACTATGCTCACTCAACCCGAGAAGATTCTTATTGACGTTTGTGTACCATCCATTAAGAATTTTCGGTGAGTCATTCAGTGTTGATTCGCTATAAACACCTATATGTTTATACGAGTCTCCAAGACTCATGGTTCATTGAGAAACCATCGCAATCCAAGATTCCAATGTGCGACATGTACCAGTCTCAACGGGTTTACTTTACTTACCAATTATTGTAAACCTTGACCGGGAATAGTCTAAGAATGACAACATCATGATACAACTCAATGTCAGTTGCGACGCTTTTGCAACAGTATCATAACTAATCATTCTAAGGTTGGTTACGTCTTTACCATATATAAGAAGATGTTATATAAACGAAACTGGTTATTTTATTCATAATAAAATGTTACATTAGTATTTACAATGAAATACATAATAAAATTGGCGCTCATATCACCAACCCTAACATCTACCTTATCATATTAAAGGTTTCACCCTTCCCCCAGCAGAAATTAACTACAAAACATAGAAGAAAGTAAAAACACACAAACTGTTATTACTAAAAATAAAAATACATAATTAAAATACATAAAATAAATACACAAGATACAATCCTCAAGTTCCTTAATAGAAACCTCAAGGAAAGTATCAAATTTACAAATGAAATGGCTTGGTATTTATAGACAAAGAAAATACTTCCACCAATTTTTCTACCAATTTCTCCACCAAACACTCCACAAAACACTCCACCAAAACATGTTTGGTGGAAGTTTGACAATTGTAAATTGTAAATTGTCATTTTTCATTTTTTTTTTGTTTTTGATAATGACTTTAATAATTTCACATAACACACTTTAGATTTTTCATCAATTTCGATCTTGAAAACTTCAGAATTCGAAAATATTATGAACATCAAAGTTGTAGATCATTGCGTCTTATTTCATTTGGAACTTGAATCACCTCATTCCGATATTGGAGTAAAATTTTATGGCCAAAATACAAAAATTACGCAAAGCTAAAATTTCCGAAATTGTACTTCTTTAGAACGTCATTTCAAGTTTCCAACCACCAAAATCCAAATGTCAAGTCCAGTTTTTACCTTTATTTATTCCACATTTCATCCTGATTGATTCCATTGAGTCTCGATTTTATTTTATCTACAAAATAAACAAAAACACATCAAAAAGTTCATAAAACTCGAGAAACCATACAAAATATTAAGAAAATGGGGTGGTAAATATTGATATATTTTCCACTCATCATACTTGTTAGGGTAGGGGCTACTGGGAAGAAAAATTATCATTCGTTATGTTGGACTGCGCATCGACTTCTCTAAATCATAGGGTCCCACAACTTTTATCAACTATCATGAGGCTTCTGTTACATTATCATTTTCAAACTACGTTATCTATGTTACTGTATGTACTGATCTTTTTTGTTACTTCCGGTATCATTCTTTATTAATTTCATATCTTATCTCTTGGCTCTAAGTCGTACTGTCAAGGCTAGTGGTGGTTTATTCTTATTAGCTATTTTCTAGATCTCTACTCTCTACTCTTGCTATAGGCTACATCTATGCCATTTAATCTTACTGTTCGTACTAGTATATTTTGCTCTGTTATCATATTTTCTCCTTATCTCATGAGTCTATTCCTTTAAATTTATGTGAATTTCTAATGGCATTGGTCTGATCTATGGATTCTTACCGGTACTGCAAACTTGCCCATCTTAGACTATGTTGGGTTCTTTCTTTTCTAACTTCGGAAACTTCTTTGGATTTTTTTTTTGGTGATCTATCTCTCGATATTTGCAGTCTCTGTCTCAAAATATTATAGGTACTGAGCTTCTTACGGTAATATCTATCTATGCTGGTTAATGATGGGGTAAAAGTTTCATGTCTCAACGGATATCGGCGTACTCTTTCTGATACTCTCTAGGTCATGGTAGAGTCTATTACACATGTAAGATAGGTATGAGATAGACTCCGTCGGGATAGTTTAATTGACTGGTATCACTAAGCAGTTGGAATCTGGGTTTGAGTGTCTAGAATCTCTACGTCCTTTTTGGCATCTCATGTCTATTGGAAACTTCCATGACTAATCCTGACTTCTTACTTCTTTTGCCTTCATGCTTGTTTCTCAATTCTCAAAAGGCTTACTACTTATACAAGGTACTCAAGGACTTAGGATCTGCTTGGCATTTGTACTCTTGCTTTGGCTTATTATATTTTCCTTTCTACTATAAATTCTGGCACTTTCTTATCTATCTGATTCTGTACCTCTATCTCTTATCGCCCCTGGTTGTTTAAGTACCTATACAACATTCCTTTATTTTCTTATAGTTTTATCTTTCTCTTTTACTCATATGGGTGGATATTCTTAGAGCTTTACTATCTAGTTTCATAACTTATCTTGATCTTCTGATAATAAACCAGGATAATTACGGGAGTATTTTGAACTAGGATGAGGATTGTAGTTACTTTTATTATGAAGAAAATTCAGATAGCTTTAGGAATGGTTACTAACCTTTCTATAAGACTTGAGGACGTACTCGAGGATCGGATACTGGAGAGGTAGGGCCTCGCATACTAGTACCTCATGCTTACTACATATACAAAACCCCAGTACTCTACCCACTACAGTCACTAACTCCCTAGACCATGCTCTAATACCATATTTGTAATATCCCCCTCCAATAGATGCTACCGGCAGGTAATAAACTGATATATCCCAATGAGCCTCTGACTTTCTGACTGTGATCTATACGACAACTCTATCACAGATGTAAACTCATACATGGGACCATTGCCCAAATCAATATCATGAAATACAACTTAATCCTCATAATTGTATACTCAAATACACTTCTTTATAACTATGTAATGGACACTTTTAACTTATTACAATGACTTATACAATACTAGTGTATGTATGCAACTTTACTTTGACTCTGACTGGACTATAACTCTGTACTCGATTTATTGGACCTAAACACCTTAATGACTACCATAAGTATCCATCATTTGGAGCTCGTCCTCCGGGTAAACCTGTAAAATAAAAAACTGAGAGTGTGGGGGGGTAGATCGTTTGAACGATCTAGTGAGTGGACAATTTAAAAATGAAAGTAGAAACACTTATTAAAATTCACTGTTCTAAAACTAAAATCCTTTCAAGGAAAATGACTTTTCTGAAAACTCTTTTCTTATATGAAAATAAACAACTTTCTGTAAGACTTTTCTGGAAAACTGAGTTCTTTCTAAATCTATTTCATAAAACTTATCATTTCTGAAAATCATATCATTGAAAATCTTATCTCTAAAAAAAATATGTCTCTGAAAATCCTTTCTCTGAAAAATTATCTATGAAAAACCTAACGTATGAGGGCATTACGTCTAGCCGTCCCCCACTACGCCTAAACTGAAAAACATATCTCTGAAAAACCTGATGTATGAGGGCGTTACATCTCGTTGTCCCCTCATACTCCTAAACTAGTGGTCTTGGGGTGCTACGTCTCGTCGTCCCCCAAGCCACTGAACAAAAGCCAGATGTGCAGATCAATGTTATCATCTCGACTTTGAATCCGGGGTCTAGAGGAGTTACATCTTGTCGTCTCCCTAGCCTTAAAATATAGGGTCTAGAGGCATCTGTCATCCCTAGTCCTGAACTACGTGTGCATACGTTCTGAATCCGTCAATTTCAGTATCTGTACCAAGTTACAACTGAGGTGGGCTTTTCCCCATGCCGCCAAAAATCATAAAACCATGCTTTTCAAATTAAAAATTTCTAAAACATTTCTCATTTATAAAACAATTGAAATAAACTTGGTTGACGCCAAATGTGCTGAAAAGTAAGTCTTAAATCAAAAGCAAATAAGTAGAAATCAATTTGAGAAAAGTGTCTACTCACTGATTTTGAATCTGGCTGGCATTACTTGTTTCACCGAAAGAAGTTGCGGTTCCTGCAATGATCTATAATTGGTAAACTTGATTAGAATATAAGTCATGGAACACATTTCGGAACTAAACTAAGTTTCCCAATTCAACTATTCTATAATCACCACATGATGTATTATGCTTGTGACATGTCATAATATGTGTATATGAGATGATACGAAATCCTTAGGGTGGTCTCTAACACCCTAAGTTGAAATTGAAATGATATGTTTTTGTTTCTGTTACATGTCGCGATGTCAGATCGGGAGCGTCGTGACGTCCATACCAGCCAACTCAGGTAGAGAGAATTTCATATCCTGCATCGTGATGCCAGGTGCTGAGCATCGCAACTTCTACACGACCTACCCGAGGCTTCCTTATCACCGACCCGAGTCTTCCACACCACCGATCCGAGTCTTCCACATGACCCACCTGAGTCTTCCATACCACCGACCCGAGTTCAACACTACCGACCCGAGTTCAATACAACCGACCCGAGGCATAGGGCATGTTCATATCCAGCGTGATTCCACACGCACCGAGCAAAGGCAGAGAGCCTCCCCTTGTTACATGTCGACCGACCTAAGGCAGAGGGCATTTTCATGTCCCGCGTGACTCCACACATACCGACCTGAGGCAGAGAGCCTCCTCTTATTATTCGTCGCGACGCTAGCCCATTGGCATCGCGACGCTTGCTCGATTTCAGGGCTAAATACCAATTCTTCATCGTCACTGCCCAATGAAACTTCAACACCATCATTTTCACTTTAACATGTGTAAAACATCAACCAGGAATTTGAATAAGCATTATTTCTGAAACTCAAACCTCTCACACACAAGCGTAATTCATCCAATGCTCATGAAAAATGCAACTTTAAATTACCAACTTAAACCCAAAACAACTCATATCATACATTGCCTAATAAAAGCTTCACTATCAATTACCATCAATAAATAGAAACACTCCCCCTCAAGACCCATATAATTTCGGCCAATACCCTAAGTGTTAGGGTTTTGGGCAAAATACCCGGGTTACGCAGCGGAATGCAGGAAAATCAAATTTTCCGATTTCTTTAATTTTTCTTGGGTAATTAAAATAAACTTATTTATTTTAATCACTCAATACTCAAAAACGGAATTTTTAACCCAAAAATCAGAATTTCAGAAAATTATCATATAACCCCAAAACTTTCAATTTTCATTATTTTAGTCCTAAGTTGTTCAAAACAAGCTTAGGTGATTTCCAATCATAACCAAAATGATTTGTAAATCAAATATAACATTAAAACAGAAATCTGAAAAATTTTATGGATTTTCCATAATTACGGAAATGCCCCAAATAGTTTGCATTTTGTTCATTTTGATCATAATTTGTCAAATACAAGATTATGTGATATCCAATCACTACCAAAATGATTTTTATATCTTATATGCATTAAAATGCAACCAAGAATTTTTTTCCAGATTTTGCTTATTGCCGTGAGCCCCGATATTTTGCATTTTGATCATTTTGGTCTTAAATTATCAAATACAAGTTTATGTGATTTCCAATCACTACCAAAATAATTTATACATCTCATATGTATCAAAATACAACATATATATGAAAATACCCAATTTTGGTTTAGGTTAGAAACCCTAATTTCTCAATTAATCAAATTAACCAAAATTAACCAAAATTAACATAATCCAACACTTTAATCCAATCTCTACAACACTAATCAAGTCTCACCACTATGAAAAAACTCAATAACAATCCTAGGTCATCATTGAGTGGCCTAACAACTCTATATTGGCAACCAAGTCATCTAATGACAAAAGTGTGCTTATTATCCATTAATAAGCAAACTTTTTTCAACATACATGCTTATATCCTTCATCCAAGCTTCCAAGTTTCTCAACACAAAATAAGAGAGAAGAAAAACACATACTAACATTATATGTAGTAGCCTAAAATAATAGAAATAATTTTCTACAAAATGAAAGGATGAAAATACCTTGATTTCCAAGCTTTACTTCAAGTTTCAAGCTTAAAGACTTGTGTTTTTTCTCTCAACTCTCTCTTTTTTTATTTCTTAGAGGCTTGAACTTATCAAAGAAAAAAATGAAACAAAACTTTATATACATACACACTAAGGCCAAAAACCCTAGGGGTAGTATTGTCATTTTGCTTCAATTTTTTATTAATTACTTAATGTTTAGATTACTTATTCAAGTTGTACACTACAACTTTAAATGTAATCCTACAAGTGCACCAATTAAAATAATCTATCTCCAACCATAATCATAATAAAGATAAACGTAATAAATAATTCTAATTATTTAACAATTAAATAATTATCTAAAATAAATATCTAAATATATGTATTATATTTACTTTAAATATTCTATAATACATATATTTGTGACATGTGTCAAATATTTTATTTGATAAATAATTAATGCGTATTAAATAAAATCAAGTATTTAATCCAAATACACATTAATTAGTAAATATCCGAATAACCCTTTAAGCATGTATCTTTTCGTTAATCGTTAAACAATTTATAAATAATCAATATTATTTATAATAGTTGCCAATGTTTCATTAGTGAGACTCTCTAGATTCAGGCATATCTGTCACGAAATCCAATTTCGTGTCCATAATCTACCCATTCATAAATTATGACGACCACAGATAAACTCGTTGAACCATGCAGGTTGAGGTTATCACATACGTATAATCCCACCGTCACAGGTATCCAGATTATCCCAGAGATATAGATAAAAAGGTCAAATCTCTATAGGTATAATCTTTCGATGATTCTATTAGCAATCTCTTAATAACACTTAGAACTTACTTCTCCACTGACCGACGCGTAATCACACGCGTATAACGCAAGCGCACGTATCGTTCAAGTAGTATACAAAGTATCGATCCCACGAGGACTTAATACCTAATCTATTAATTTATTAAGCTAAATTATTACGAGTATCTAATAGATTGATTGTTTGATTGGATGTTGACTTTTAAAATTAAAACAAGTAAATAAAATAGCGAGAAAGTAGTTTAAGAAAATTCAATATTTAGAAACTATCCAGGGTTGTGAATCTTTCCAATATCTTTTAAAGATTAAGTGGTTATCTTATGTTTGTGTAATATATTGGTTTACTAACCTGGAACACGAAATTCTGTAAAAGCCTCTGTCGATGGTCAGATGCAAATACCCAGTGTAACTCAATTAAACCATATGTCTATGTCAACCAAGTTACCTGAATTCATTAAGATTAAGTTCCAATTGTGGATACCCCGCCCAACATGTATATGTCTATCATGTAAGGAAATCTATTAAAGGGTTATCTATCCTCAAGGAAGATCGTGGGCTATTAAGTCTAAGGCTGAAACCTGAAATTCCTTCGTCAAGTTTATTTTAAGTTTACCCGATCAATCTTATTAGTGGCCAGTTAACAAAAAGCATTAAGCTTAGACTTAATAAGTAAACCTTTATATTATCCAAACTATAAAATAACCCCTTATAAACCGGTGATATTGGATTTCATCACAACCCCAGATAACGGGCTTAGCTACGACACATATTTATAACTAGTAAAAACTTAAAAATAAAAGACAAAGTAAAATGCTGAAAAATAAATGCTGGAAATTAAAAAGGTAAAAGTACAATAAAAAAAAATACTGGGGTTAAATGATCCACTTGTATTACTACTATTTTAGATATCTCCTTTAATATAATATATTAACTTGTGTGGTATTACCAACCAGCCATATAGGCGGTATCCTAATTAAGTCAAATTAATAATTAATTACCAACCGACCAACCAGGCGGTATCTTTACTTAGTCAGGTTAAAACCAATTTATAATTAATTACCAATCGGCCAATATAGCGGTATCCTCATTAAGTCAGATTTTAAATAGTTATTATATTATAATTAATGGAGATTAATCTAAATAGTAATAATAAAAGTTTTACCTTTTACCCCATCAAGGGGGAGTTACCTCCTCAACACTGAAAAGTAAAAACTGAAAAACTAAAGAAAGATAAGTACTGTGCGTAAAAGTAATTAAAAATAATTACAGAACTGAAATTAAACAAACAAGATACAATCCTCTTGGTATTCTCAAGGAATTACAGAGAGAAAGTATGAATTGAATCAGAAAATTCGGCTAAATTTATAGACCTCAATAGGTGGGGCGCGTTGCAACGTGCCACCCTTTGCGTGTCGCGACGCGCTGTAATTTGCGGCGCCCCATGCGGCGCTATTGACACGTGTCTGGCGGCTTTGGGAGCTGAATGATTATGCTGACGTGGCAATGATGTGACGATGTTGATTGTCGGTAACATGTGATGATGACACGTGGCACAAGATGATTGGATGATGATGACGTGGCTGACACATGGCAAGCTGAGTCGGGATGTGACTGATGTGGACGCTACATGGCTGACACATTGACGACATGTGGCGATGGCGATTGTCTGCAGTATATGATGGTGACACGTGGCACGGTACACATTAGCAGATCTGTTGTGATGTGACACATGGCAGACGCATGTTAGCATACGACACATGTTAGTAGGCTTCTCAAATTGTGACACGTGGCACAACACATTTTAGCAGGAGGCGTACGTTAGCGGTCGCGACGCAGAAATTACAATTTTGCCCTTTTATCAGTTTTTCACTGTTTTGGCCCCAAATTGCTTCCAGAGAGTCCTGAAACTTTATTTATCTATAAAATAACACAAAACACATCACAATATTCACAAAACTCAAGATTTTATACAAAATATAGGTCAATGAGTGGGAAACAGTGATACATTTACCATTCATAACACAATGTACCATGGGCCCTGGATTTAACTGATTGCTAATTCCATATTGAATACCTATGCTCTGTATACAGAACTGATGGATCCTATCTTGATACGCACATGATATCATGAGGATCAGTCCACACCCAACGAATAGGCGGAGGTCTGATCTAAATAGATCGGTGACGTGTCTGCCATCAAAATGTAGAGGATACCTCATACATCCACAGTGGTATCTCAAGTCGAAGGACTACTATGCTCACTTGACCCGAGAATATTCCTATTGACGTTGGTGTACTATCTATTAGGAAATCTTATGTGAGTTGTTTAGTGTTTATCCAATATAAACACCTACACATCTATACGAGTCTCCTAAGACTCATGGTTAATTGAGATAAACCATCGGACCAAGTCTCGATATAAGACGTGTACTAGTCTCATAAGATTTTATTAACTGATCTGTGTTAGTAAATCTTGACCAAGAACTTTATTTGATAATATACTTATAGTAGTGACATTTCCCAATGTCAATTACAAACTACTTTGTAACTGCGCACTACATTTATTATTATCGGGTCTTTGTCTAATATATACATATCACTAAATCATATTTAGTTTCAATCCAATCGTAATTAGATCGAATACGTATATAAAAACAAGAAGTACTACCATAAATAAGTAATATTATGGAAAATGGAATTGTTTGTATTCATGAATCAGACATAAATACGATCCGACTTGGCACTCCCAGCACCAACCCTAACACTAAGTTGAGAAGAATTGGGCATTTCATAAAATAATGATATTTCCCTTCTTATACCATCATGAAATACATAATCATGCATGCTAGCAACTTGATCAAAGCTAAAATGAAGAAATGAATTCTAGGGTTCTTCCATATGCGAATTTGGGGGAAGAATATTCATGCCATAAACTTAATTTTAAAGGAATGAAGAAGAAAAATGAGCTTACTTGGTGTGCTTGGAACTTGAAAATCATCACCCTTTCCTCAAAGTTTGCCATGAGAATGAAGAAAATTAGAGAACTCCTAGAACCATGGCTCACGTTTTTGCTTGAGAATAAGATGGGTGAATAGTCTCCTATTTATAGGGAAATGGCTGATTTTTTGTTATGAAATGAGTGGTCCAAAATTTACCACATCACTCAATTCTAAGCCCATTCTCGAATTTACTGTAGCATCCACGGAAATCATAATTTTCGACCTACATCGCAGAATTTGTAGGTCTCGGTCTTAGCTTTCCGACAATATAAAATTCATAAAAATTAGAGATCGTTTGAAAAAGTTATGTCTCAAATACTATGGGCTATACGGAGTGGAACATAAAATAATTTCATATTGGAACTACAATGGATTTTTGAATGTCCGAAATGTAATTCCCCCACATATACACACTAGAACATGATTTATATTATTTATTTTGCCATCCATAACTTAGTAGTCGTCAGGATTATTAGCGTATTACATTTTATTTGCAACTCTATGCAGGTTATTAGGGTTAAAAGAATGTAGAACAAATGGGAGATCCAACTTAGAGTTGGCAATGACAAGACATTGGATGTCAAGGCCATAGGAACGGTTGTTCTAGATCTCCTTAATAGATGTAATTAGACTTACTTGACTGTTATTATGTACCCTCCTTTATGAGATTAAATATATCACTGCCGATCTTAGATAAAGAGAGATATAAATAAACATAAGGATGAAACTTATATTTATATGATAAAGACAAAAATTTGAAATGTGAATGTTCTTTATCTAACGGTACTATGTTTCAGAAACATATAGAGATGTCTTTAATGTAGAGGAAAATACAAGTAAGAAATCTGAATTAAATAATACTGAATTATGACATATGAGATTGGGCCACATAGAAATGATTTATTTAATTGTTTGAAAGACTTAGACAATAATAAAGATTGAGCTTTACTTGAGAAAATGTCCTCTTTGTGTTCTTGATTTAGAATTTAAACTCATCAAGATATTTACAAACACCTTATGGCGTTATCTTGCAACAATACGGTTGTTGGGGCATCGTTCGCAATGGTTTTACTAAACGGTTTACAAATTGATCAATTGGCTTTCTTGGGCTGTGAATTACTTGTTCGTGGGATCGCAAGACATAGTTCTTGTTGGGTTCGCATCAAATGGACCTACTCAATGATCAAGCGGAAATAACTATTTCCTTCTTTCTGTGATTAAAATGGGATTGTGTGCCACAAAATAAATTATTGGAAATTAAACAATCAAAATAAGGCAATAAATAAACACAAACAACCACAAAAACTGAGATATAAGATTTTCATGGAAAACTCAAATTGGGAAAAACCATGAGACTATATCCCGATATAAACTTTCACTAACAATTAATAGGATTATAACAAAAGTTTTTTAGGTAATACTAGAGGTTCATATATCAAAAATTTCAACAATATTGGTTACCATAACAATATGTAATTATAAGTGGATTTCTAAATATCAATAAATACGATGTTGGGAATGTACACTCAAAATATGAGCAAAACAGAGTAGATTTCATCATCCAATCACCAAATTGAAGTTTCAAACCCTAACCACTGACCCTGTTTGTTAAAAACGTCATTATTTCCTCATTTTTCTTTTGCAATCCAATGGTGAGGTCTCCAGAGACATGACTTGGTGGTGTAGGGCTTAGGATATGGACTTCAGGTCCTGAGTTTGAATCCGAATGTGTTTTTTTTTAAGAGCCTGAGACAATCACAGATTTTACATATTCTATTTAAATTCGGATAGGTTGATTTCACTGCAGTATTTTCCAACCTTTCAAAAGTCCAACGGTGACCAAGTCAATTTCAAAAGCAAACAGTCATCACTTATATACATGCACGTGAATCAATGAAACCCAAGTAATGGACAATTTCATGTAAGCCCTTATGGTAATTTCATAATTTAATAAATTCTTGGGTCTAGATATTGGGCAATTATGATTCCAATATATTATTAGGTTTTTTTATGTACCGTTTGATTTAAAATTAGATAAATTTATATGTTAAATTATATTTTCAATATGATAATTATAAACTAACTATATTTAATAATTATAAACTAACTTATGAACCGTTTACTCTGCGGAACACATTAATAATAAAAACCGTTACTTTTCCGCGACTGTTATATAATACCAACCACTCAGTAGTCAAGTGAAACTTAAAGCAACTTACAAAATTCATTGTCTGTTAATGAACAAAACGTCATCAATGTTTTCCAAAATCTCAATAATCAAACCATTTTTCTTATTTTTCAATTCTCCAATTTATCCACAAACCAAACTTTTAGCCATCCTTACAATTTCACACCTGCATTGCCTCTCTGCAGTTATGTGCCCGCCAAACGAACCTTCAAAAGGGCCAAGAGATTCACTCTTACTGCTCAGAACTGGCATTATCGACTCCCCTTTATCAATTACTAGCCTTATTAACATGTATCTAAATGCAACCAATGAGCCATGCCCTTTTTGTATTTAAGTATTTGAACTATGAACCTAAGTTTTTTACTTATAATGCAATGATTTCGGGATTTTATTCAAATGTTTCCTTTATATGGATTGGAATTTTTAAACACATGAGACAACTTGGTGTTTTGCCTGATAACTATACCTTTCCTTGTTTGATCAAATGTTTTGTGATGCTATGGAGTTTTAGAGGTAAAAAGATTCATGGATTGGTGTTTCTACTTGGGTTGGATTTGGATGTTTATATAGGTAGTGCTTTGGTTAATATTTATTTAAAGTTACAGTATTTGGAGGAGGCGCTAAAGTGTTTGAGGAATTGCCTGTGAGAGATGTTGTTCTTTGGAATGCGATGATTAATGGGTATGCGCAGATTGGGGAATTTGGTGAAGCTTTGGGGTTTTATAGGGGATGGTTAAAGAAGGTATTTCGATGAGCAGGTTCACAGTTACTGGGATTTTATCGGTCCTTACTATGGTGGGGTATTTCAACAATGGCAGAGCGGTTCATGGACTTGTGGTGAAAATGGGGTATGATTCAGGTGTTGCGGTTATGAACGCCATGATAGATATGTATGGGAAATCTAATTGTCTTGGTGATGCGTTGGAGATCTTTGAATTGATGGAGGAGAAGGATCTATTTTCGTGGAACTCAATCTTGGGAGTTCATGAACAATCTGGTAATCATGATGGGACTTTGAGGCTTTTTGATAGAATGTTAGGTTCCCGGGTTCGGCCTGATTTGGTGACCATCTCTACGGTGCTTCCTGCTTGTTCGCATTTGGCAGTATTGATGCTTGGTAGAGAGATTCATGGGTACATTACCGTTAATGGGCTGGCAAAGAATGGTACTTGTGAGGTTATTGATGATGTGCTAATGAATAACTCACTCATGGACATGTATACAAAATGTGGAAGTATGAGAGATGCTCAAATGGTTTTTACTAAGATGAGCAAAAAGGATGTGGCATCGTGGAACATTATGATATTGGGTTATGGCATGGATGGTCATGGTAAGGAGGCATTGGATATGTTTTCACGCATGTGTGAAGCGAAACTTAAACCTGACGAGGTAACATTTGTGGGTATATTGTCAGCCTGTAGTCATTCAGGATTTTTGAGCCGAGGACATGAGTTTTTATCACAAATGGAATCCAAATATGGTGTGGTTCCAACCGTTGAGCATTTTACTTGCGTGATGACATGCTTGGTCGAGCTGGGCAGCTTAATGAGGCTTATGAATTGGCACTAGCAATGCCAATTGAAGCAAACCCAGTAGTATGGAGGACTCTATTGGCATCATGTCGGCTCCATGGGAACACAGAACTTGCTGAGATTGCTGCACAGCGGGTTTTTCAGCTTGAGCCTGGACAAAGTGGAAATTATGTATTGATGTCAAATGTCTACGTAGCTGATGGCCGATATGAAGACGTTTTAGATGTTAGACATACAATGAGGAACCAAAATGTGAGGAAGACACCTGGATGTAGTTGGATTGAACTCAAGGATGGCGTGCATACTTTCATTACCAATGATCGATCACATCCTGAAACCAAGGTTATTTATACTGAATTGTGCTTATTGACTGCACGTCTGCGAGAGCATGGATATGTTCCAAGTATCTAATATTGTCTGGTTTAAAATTCGTGATGACTCTCTGGAATTCAGAGCAGGATGGTGCACATAGGATCTCTTTTCATAATAGTTGGAAGAGAGAACAATTTAACATCTGGAAAGTTAAGTAGGACGGTAGGAGTCACAGATATGGATACAGTTCAATTTTTTATTTTTATTTTTAAAATTTATATTATTTTCAACAAGAGAAATCGATGAGAAGAAGACTTCAATTCCCAGGAAAATATGGGGAGTATGAAGGAACAGAAGATAAACGATTGAGCTGAGTGCAGATCTTGAAGCTTGTGAATTGTTGTAGCATTTATGGGGCGTCTTAATGGACTTGTTACTGGCTTACTGTTATGTTAACTGTTCCCCACAGATTTTTCATGGGAACACGTTGATTTCTAGAGGATGAAATGCATTTCCGTCTTCACTGAAAATTCCATGGAATGTGATTGGGGAACGCTACTTTTGAAAATTCCATGGAATGAATTTGGGTTTGTGTTTCTGAGGATTTCAGTACAAGGAGGGTAGCTAAAGCTGTAATAGAGTCTGCTACTGGAATTAATCACATGTGGTTAAAAAGTGCTTCGATCATTGTCACCACTCGTATCAGAAGGGTTGCATCAATTATGGGAACTATACTTCTGCCTAATTTGTCAAATTTAGGAGAAGATGATTGCTTTAGGAGCTTGCAATCATGAGGGACCATATTCAGAAATTTTATTCGGTCCGGATACATTCAAAAGTTATTATATTATTGTCATATTATAATATATAATACAATAATTATAATATTTATTTTATAATATTTTTATTATTCAACGGGAATTCATGTAACGTAAACGATTTATATTTATTTATTGTCAATTCATGTTTTGGATAGTCGGTGTTGGGTGGTGGAGAAGATCGATATAGTGACGAATCGATATTAATGAGATTAGGAGACACATTTAAAGTTTTCTTTTATTATTTATAGATTTTTTAAGATGGATAATTAAGTTGAAAATATATTTATTTGTTGAAAAAAAAAGTAGCAGCATTAAAAAAAAAAAAAAAAAAAATCATTATCTTCTATTATACTTTTATTATTATTATTTTTTTGTAGTTACTAAATATAATTGAATAAATTTTATAAAATCAATATAACTAAATAAATTTTAAATAATTTACTTTCATATTATAGACAAGTTGAAACTCTCAAATTAGTTGGATTATTAGTATAATTTTAAAATTTAGCTGGGATATTTTCATAAATTGAAAGAAATTAAAAATCACATTTTAAAATTTTCCAATCCACATGCCCCGGCTGATCCCAATGGATACGCCTATGGCAATCATCTTCATTTTTAATACACTTGCTTTGAGATCTTGAAGTAGAGTCCGTTTAGGTGTTTAAAATCATATTAAATGTAATATCCCCGATTTGGAGATGCTACCGGCAGGAATATGTCAACTTATTCCCCTGAGTCTCTGTCTCTCTGACAACTGCTAATCTCACTCATATACATACTTATGCATGGGACCAATGCCCAACTCATCAACATAAATGCATAACACTTTTTCATATTAAGTACTCATTTTACAATACGTTAACAACTGATAAAAACTTACTTGGAACAAGCCATCAAACCCCTCCACGTGTTCTAACCCCAAGAACACGAATCTTGATTTTTTGTAGAACAAATCCTTCCAAGATCAAGACCACCCTTAAGGAACATTGCCCTTAAGAACCTTTCTTTATTTCTTTGGAGAATCTTGAACAGCGATACAGCGCCACAACGCTTGCCACACGTTGATAAGCTTTTGTTCCGTAGAACCAAGAAAGGAATCTACTCCCTCAAGATGACAACAAGTCACTTTATTTTGTAAAAAAATATGTTCTTAATTAATTATCCATACAATGAATAATGTCCCTTTAAATAGGTGGCTAACCCTAATTCTACCCAATCTAATAAAACCCTAGTAATCAACTCAATAACACATAAAATACTTTTAATTTCGTGCACGGGCTTCTAATTTAATTAAAGTTCAGCCCAACATAAACATCACCATAACCTTAAAAATATGAAACATAAAAGTTGTAGGGATAACGTGCTTCTGTATTTTGACCAAGAAGCTTCTGAAATAGACTTTGATGTAAACTACAAAGTTGTAGATCAATGCGTCCTTTTTCCAATGAAACTTGAATCACTAAAATCGGACATCGGATGAGATAATTACGTCCAAAATAAGAAGATTGCGCAAATTCCCCCACTACTAATGCATGGACCAAACTCCAGAACCCAAAGAATCTTCCAAATCCACCAAAAGGCCCAAATATACCAATCTGACCAAGCCATGCAATCAGCCACAACTTCAAGTTAACTTGACCCAACAAACAGAACTCATTCTGGATCACATCATTCTCCATTTCTTGAAAAGGATTCGTCCTCGAATCCGTGCCCAGATCATAGATAATAATGGTAAAATGAATTGGATGATTATTCTGGAGCAAAGAAAAATCATACAAAAGAGAAATGTCAGTGTTAGGACAATAATGTTTGCCTATTATTCCCTCTTGCCCACACTCTTCCTCAAAATCTATTTTCATTGCAGTCACTGCCCTAATGAGATTCCTAATTAAGTTCACATTCTCAATCTCATTCATAACAAATTCTATATGTTTAACACTCACAAAATTCTCACATGAGTTTACCCAAGTATTTTCCGACTCATTACTCATTTGGATGCTCAAAACTCTCAACACATTGGACTACACATTTAGTTTCATCAATAAATTTATCCATGTATTGAGCTTCAAGATTATCATCACCAGCAACAGCTAAGTCATCCACCTCAGCAATAGCAACAACCTCCACATCACACTCACTCTTCACTACTTGCTCACTCACTATCAGTGTTGGGTTTCTAAAGTGTCCCAAGATCAATTTAAGCAATGAAACATGTGAATACTCAAAGAAGAATTTGCGGAATAATACTCACTTTGATCGGATATTGGATGCGTCAAATACAAAAACTTGTTCCTTGAAGTTTCGGCCAAGCTCTCTCATTTGGGGATGAAATCCAAGCTCCAAGCTTTGTTGTTGATTCCAAGCTCAATGATGGTTTCCCTATCACCTTATATGATTCCTTGATGTGTGCTAGCACTAAAAAAAATTGCAACAATTCTTCCTTTGCTCTGATGAATTCGACAAGCAAATGGAGAGAAAAAACGAATTTTGCCTTGAGGGAGAGAGAGAGTGAAGAGAAGATTTTGTTGTTTTTTGTTTTTTTGTTATTATGTTTTCAAAAAACAAATTTAAGATATACCAAAATCAATATTTGGTAATGTCAAAAAATTCTCACCAACTTGGAGTGTTTAAAACAGTCATTCACCCACCTCCAAATTCCATCATCAAAAAAAAGTAAGTCAAATGACAAGGATGTGACTTGTGATGTGACTGTGGGCCCCACTTGAATTCAAAATCCGAGTGGGCCCGCAAACATTCCCGGGCTCGGGTTCGTAATTCCGAATTAACGAATTTTCCGTTGCGACGTAATTAAATCAAATTTAATTAAATAATTATGCCTAGCAAAATTACTATTCACGTCGCTCGCGAATTAATTCTAAATTAACTCGTTCGCCCGAATTAAAATCTAATTTTAATTCCGTTATTAAATCTAATTTCATTTAATATATCGAATATATTATTTTATCGATTTATTCCAAATTAATCTTTTTCTCTCTTCAAATAGTATTTTATCCTAGATAAAATCTCTCCGTAATTAATCCTAGATTAATTATGTTCGAATCATACGTCATCGGTGAATCTTCGGGAAGCGACCCATGAGATCCCTGGATATGTTGGCAGTAAATCCGGTCGTCGGACTATCCGAACACGTACGTACCTCGTACTACGTTTTACCGATTTACGAGACATGGTTGGCTTCTAGCAAAGCACCGTGCCTACCCAATTCTCCAGAAATATTCTTAAAGGAATATATAATCTATGTCAGGCGTAGTATACGTAGTATTGCGTATTGCGTTTGCGATCCAGTATCGGATGTCACATGCAAGGCCTGAGGCTGGAATAGTGTCTGCCCCGTACGAAGCATATATCGGATCACAAGCAACTAGTCTCTTTAATCGGATAATCATGACCTTGTCATATTATCCCGATGGTTGCAACCAATTAGAGTACCAGTTCTGTATCCCTGCGTGATCATCATCTCCATATGACTGAAGTGATACTTCCGTCTTGACATCACACCCAATACACTACGATTCTCAATAAACCCAGAAGAGGCGTACACAGAACCTGTTAAAGTCCTGGACGACCAAAACCAAAGCGTATTGATTGTCGCAAGTACTAGCGATGCAAGTCTCAGGTTAAGACCAAATACACCTACCCTGATGCGGATTCCCATAGACACATAGTCATACTACCAATGGGATTTCGCGGGGTCTATCCAGAGCGAAGCTGTTTCCGTACCATCGGTAAACACAACCTCCTATCACACTTGCATAAGTATCCAATACTTAAATATATGAGAACTATTTGTTACGCTTCCATAACACGCACAAGTGCAATACTAGTCTATTCCGCATTATCGATGTCCAGTCTCGATAATACTACGACTAGGGATATTTAATGATTAAACCTTTATGGATTGATATTGTCTCATATCTTATAATCGGAACTAATCATAAGGACTTTTATCATTTATATATTTAAGTAATCAAATTACAAAATGATAAAATGCAATTTCCATTGTCACATAGTTAATTTGTACAAAAACCACAATGTCTTTTACAAATAGTGACGCTATGGGTCATAATTGTCCAACAATCTCCCACTTGGCCTATAGCCAGTCACTCAAGCATCTAACACCTGAACTATGTACATGTCGCTCAAACTTTTGCTGAGGAATAGCTTTCGTCAGCGGATCTGCAATGTTGTCCTCTGATGCGACCTTCTCGATCTTCACATCGCCACGATGTATGATCTCACGAATCAGATGGAAACGTCGAAGAACATGCTTGGATCGTTGATGAGACCGCGGTTCCTTAGCCTGCGCTATAGCCCCGTTATTGTCACAATACAATGGAACGGGCTCAGCTGCTAACGGAACTACTCCTAATCCAATTAGGAATTTACGGATCCAAACTGCCTCTTTTGCTGCTTCAGCTGCAGCAATATACTCCGCTTCTGTTGTTGAATCGGCAACAGTCTCTTGCTTGGAAGATTTCCAGCTTACTGCTCCGTTATTCAAACAAAATATGTACCCGGATTGCGACTTGCAGTCGTCTTTATCGGTTTGGAAACTTGCATCGGTAACCCAGTTACCTCAAGTTCTCCATCTCCATAGATTAAGAAAGCATCCTTAGTTCGTCTAAGATACTTAAGGATATTCTTAACCGCCATCCAGTGACCATCACCTGGATCGGCCTGATAGCGACTACACATGCTCAAAGCATACGAGACATCAGGTCGCGTACATATCATGGCATACATGATCGATCCGACTGCCGAGGCGAACGGGATCCGACTCATGTTGTCTCTCTCATCTTGAGTTTTAGGACACATGTCCTTAGATAGAGTGACGCCATGTGACACTGGCAACAGTCCCCTCTTGGACTGATCCATGTTGAATCTCTTCAACACTTTGTCAATGTACGTGCTCTGGGAGAGTCCAAGCAGCTTTCTAGATCTATCCGGTAGATCTTTATTCCTAGAATAAAGGCTGCTTCTCCCAGATCCTTCATGGAGAATTTTAATGAAAGCCAAGCTTTCACCGATGTTAACATGGGAATGTCATTGCCAATAAGCAATACATCATCAACGTAAAGGACAATGAATGTCAGTGCGCTCCCACTAACCTTCTTATATACACAAGGATCATCCTCGTTTTGAACGAAATCATATTCTTTTATGATCTCATCAAAACGTTGGTTCCAAGAACGCGATGCTTGCTTCAATCCATAAATGGATCGATTTAACTTACAAACCTTGTTTCAAGTTGGTACGACAAAACCGTCAGGCTGTTGCATATAAACATCCTCCAAAAGGTTTCCGTTAAGGAAAGCGGTTTTGACGTCCATCTGCCATATCTCGTAATCGAAATATGCAGCAATAGCAAGCATATCCGAATGGATTTAATCATGGCAACGGTGTGAAAAGTTTCATCGTAATCGACACCATGTCGTTGACGATACCCTTTCGCTACAAGCCTAGCTTTGTACGTTTGTACGTTGCCATCCATGTCAGTCTTCTTCTTGAAGACCCATTTGCAACCAATAGGCTTTACGCCTTCTGGTGCATCAACCAGTGTCCAAACTTGGTTGGTGTACATGGAATCCATTTCGGAATTCATGGCATTGCCATAAACCGGAGTCGATACCTTGTATCGCTTCCTCATACGTAGCCGGCTCGTCTTCCTCAATAAGATTAATATCCACATGAGGTGAGATCAGAAACCCATACCTCTCAGGTTGTTTTCTGACTCTCTCCGACCTACGCGGTCCTTGTGTATTCGAAGATTGTGGTACAGTCTCATCCCTGATGGACTGTTCATGTTCCGTTAAGGATTCTGTGCCAGGAACAGTATCACTCCGATTTTCATCGAGTTCTACTTTCCTCCCACTTATCACTGCATTTAGGAATTCCTTCTCAAGGAAAACCGCATGTAGAGCAACAAATACTTTGTTCTCTTGTGGGTGATAGAAGTAATATCTTTGGTTTCCCTAGGATATCCTACAAATAGGCATTTATCCGATTTGGGTTCTAGTTTGGTACCTTCCAAACGTTTGACGTATGCCCAGCAACCCCAAATCTTCAGGAATGAGAAACCCGGTTTCTTTCCTGTCCATATTTCATACGGAGTCTGTTGAACAGACTTTGACGGAACCTTATTCAAAATAAGTATTGCAATGTTCAATGCATATCCCCAGAAGGAAATAGGTAGCTCTGTGCGACTCATCATAGACCTCACCATGTCTAACAAAGTTCGGTTTCTCCGTTCGGACACACCGTTTAATTGCGGTGTTCCGGGAGGAGTCCACTGTGAAAGAATACCATATTCTTTCAAGCAATCAAGAAACTCATTACTCAAGTATTCACCACCACGGTCAGACCGTAATGTCTTAATACTTTTGCCGGTCTTTTTTCTACTTCGTGTCGAAACTCTTTGAATTTCTCAAAAGTTTCCAACTTGTGTCTCATAAGATACACATAACCATAACGCGATGCATCATCCGTAAAGGTTACAAATTATTCATATCCACCTCTAACCTGGCTAGACATGGGCCCACAAACGTCACTATGAACTAGAGCTAACAGTTCGGTGGCACGTACACCTTTACCGCTAAAAGGTGATTTAGGCATCTTGCCTAATAAACAAGATTCGCAGACGTCATATGAATTTGGATCAAATCCATCCAAGTACCCACTCTTCGAAAGTGTGGATATGCGTGTCTTGTTTATGTGTCCCAGACGACAATGCCACATATAAGTTTCATATTTGTTACTTACTTTAAGCCTTTTGTTTGTTACATTATATGTTTGAGATTGATTTATATTCAAAATATAAAGACCATTATTTACATCAGCAGTGCAAATCTCCTTATCATTTTTATACATAAAACACCCAGTGTTTCTAAATACAAAAGTATACCCACATTGGGCTAACATAGATACAGAAATAATATTCCTAGTCAAACTAGGTACATAATAACAGTCTGTAAGTTTAAGTACATGCCCCGAGGGCAGTTCCAAAACATAAGTGCCAACGGCCAAAACGGCGACTCATGTCTCATTTCCAACCGGAGGTCAATCTCTCATGAGGCCAGTCTCCTGCTAATCTGCAGATCCTGCACATCAGTACATATATGAGTACCACAACCAGAATCAAAAATCCAATTTTTAAAACTAGTAGTAGACATGTTTATTTCTATAACAAACATACCTGAAGCCGGTGCCTTGCCCGCTTTGATTTCCTTCATGTGTGCCTTGTACTCGCGGCAGTCACGCTTCCAGTGACCCCGCTTCCCGCACTGCAGACATACATCTTGGGATTTGTCCTTACCCTTCCCAGAAGGTTTTGACGATTTGGCCTTGCCTTTCTTCTTCTTCTTCTTCTTTACACCTCCAGTCGCCTTGGGCCAAGCCCTCGGAGTCTGAGATGTTGAAGCGAAGTGCGCCTCGCGCTTCTTGCCCTTTAGGAGCTTTTTCTGCTTCGCGCAGTGTGGACATCAACTCTCCAAGAGTTTGGTCTTGGTTCAACATATTGTAGTTCATGATGAACCCACTCCAAGTGTCGGGGAGAGACTGTAAGATCAAATCTACTGAAGTCTCAGCCTCGAAGACAATGCCCATCTGTCCCAGCTGCTCAATGTCAGCAATCATCTGTGACACATGGTGCTCAACAGATGTACCCTCTGACATGCGAGCGCGGAAGAGCTTCTTCTGCAACTCATATCTTTGCGATCTAAGATTAGATCGGTGAAGATCATGCAACTTCGCCATCATCTCATAGGGATCCAATCCCTTGTTTTGACGACGGAATTGCGGAGTCATAGCAGCAAGCATTACCGATTGAGCAGCGTTGTCATCGCTATGAGTCTTCCAAAGCTCTAGCTCAAGCAACTGATCAGGTCGGGGCTTAGGCCCAAGAGGTCTCTCTATAGTGTAGAGCAACTTCTCGGATCCCAGGACAATCTGAGATTCATATCCCAATCTTGAAAGTTTGTGCCATTAAAGACATTTCGCCCATGATAATATCCCTAATGCTTAACTTTCCTGTCATCTTAATTGCAATAGTCCAACTATTCAATTAACGATGTAGGGTACAGTCTAACTGTTACAAGAAAAATAATAAATATTAGTCCAACTAATAAATATAATTGACGAAATAATTTGAAAGCGCGTAAAGCTAAGTATTTGAACGAAATTGCAAATTCAATACTAGCCTCCCACTATTTTTCGGCGAGCCTCTAACCCTCTGTTGAGTACTCGGGAAACCTAGTTTCCTAGTGGGCTAGGATCCCGTTAAATAACACACAACCTTGACTTTGGCCAACAAGCTGTATGATTTAACTAGGTAGATCTCTAAGATCAATTGGATCTCATCCAATTCCTAGATCCGGTAGGTGGACCTCCAAGTCCGAAACATATATACAATATATATGCCAATATATCCAATATATTTTCCTAACCTTTTTCCTCTGAATCAACTAAGCCTTGGCTTTGGCACAACAAGCTTAATGATTCCAGTTAAGCGGACCCATTGACTTTGGAAAGCTTCGTAATTGATGTCGATGGACAAGAAGTGATCTTGACTTTGGCCAACAAATCACAACTTGGACAAGACATACGATATGGAACAAAGCCTTCATGATTCAAACACATCCGCGATGGACAAAGGTCTTGACTTTGGCCAACAAACCAGTGCCAATCTTGGATCTTGAGAATGAATCACTCAATGGAAGGAAAACGCTTAATATTTATTGAGGGTTTTCGCGTAAATTGGCAACCAATTTATTATCTTTGATTAGGTCTCATCATACACCCTTAAGCATGCATTCTAAAAGCATAATAAGGCGCGAAAATAAATTAATAATGATATGCGGATGGATATCTCACAGATTGTTCCTAGAACAAATCACTCAATTTCCTCTCCCCGGCTAGCACTATTCTAACTTCTACCCAATTACATAATACAATTAAAGAAACCTCATTAACATTGAGGGGAATTAGGTGAGAAGAGAATTACAAAGAATCGAGAGATAAGGCTGGACACGCAGGTCCAATTTAATAAATTCTAAATTTACAACAATTTCCAAAATTGCTCTTTCCCTTCTAATATCCATCCGATATACATTATTCATTCAACACATCCATGTATTCACACAAAGCATGTTATTCAATCAATCTAATCCAATTAATTAATCTTTGAATAAAGTGATCATCCAATGTTCAAACAACGATTTGATTTGCGCGAGTCCAACTCGTTTAAGAATAAGTACTCAAAGTACGAATTCTTGAATTATATCGAACTACAATTTAAATCTAATTTAATTGTATTCAATACTAATTCTATATTTAATTCCAAATTAAATAATTACACTTTTTAATGCGCCTTTACGACTTAGATTCCAAATCTAATCTAAATGGGTCTCAAAGCCCAATTAACATCCAATGTCATTTAATTAAAGTCCAATGGGCTTTCAATTAATTTCTTAAGGCATGGACTTTGGTCAATATGGGTCAAACCCAAATACCAAAGCCCAATTAAGGAATCACCATATTTGCCAAGAAACCAATTTCGGCCCATTAGGCCCAATTAAACATAAAAGGCCCATTTGTTATATTTGGACTTAATGGAATGGTTTAGGCCCAATTTGGATCCAATCCAATTGACCTAAACCAACTTGGCCCAACCAAGCCCATTAGGCCCAAATACAACATTAAATTAAGCCCAACTAATTAAATTTTAATATTCCAAATTTCATAATTTAATTAATTAAAGTGTAAGCCATGATTAATTATTTAAATTAACATTTCCAAAATACTAATTTAATCAATTAATCATGCTTATTCATCTCAATACATGTCCAACATTATTGAAACAAAATCATCTCATTTCATGCTCTTAAGGTCACGGCATTGAGGGATTTTTATCCGATTTCGATTTCAATCCAATTAAATCATAAATCAATTATCCCAAGTCTTTAAACTCATCCAATGATCAAAAAACAAAAATACCATGACCTAGGGTTTATATTGTATTCGGCCAGCATACCCAAATTGGGGAAAATTAATCCAATTATTTTTCATCAAATTGATATATAACTCCAAGTTATCCATATACAAGCATACTCAAACAAACAATTTGATTAAATCATGCTCAAATCAAATTTACCCAAATTTTAGTATATAAACCCTAATCAATTTCATGCTCAAATAGGCTCCATGATACCATTGTTGGGTTTCTAAAGTGTCCCAAGATCAATTTAAGCAATGAAATATGTGAATACTCAAAGAAGAATTTGCGGAATAATACTCATTTTGATCGGATATTGGATGCGTCAAATACAAAACTTTGTTCCTTGAAGTTTCGGCCAAGCTCCTCATTTGGGGATGAAATCCAAGCTCCAAGCTTTGTTGTTGATTCCAAGCTCAATGATTGGTTTCCCTATCACCTTATATGATTTCTTGATGTGTGCTAGCACTTAAAAAAATTGCAACAATTCTTCATTTGCTCTTGATGAATTCAGTCAAGCAAAATGGGAGAGAAAAAACTGCACTTTGCCGTGAGGGAGAGAGAGAGTGCAAGATGAAGATTTTTTGTTTTTTTTCTTGTTATTATGTTTTCAAAAAACAAATTTAAGATATACCAAAATCAATATTTGGTATATGTCAAAAAATCTCACCAACTTGGAGTGTAAAACAAGTCATCACCCACCCACCAAATTCCATCACCAAAAAGGTAAGTCAAATGACAAGTGATGTGACTTGTGATGTGACATGTGGGCCCCACTTGAATTCAAAATCCGAGTGGGCCCGCAAACACTCCCGGGCTCGGGTTCGCTAATTCCGAATTAACGAACTTTCCGTTGCGACGTAATTATATCCAATTTAATTTAATAATTATGCCTAGCAAAATTACTATTCACGTCGCTCGCGAATTAATTCTAAATTAACTCGTTCGCCCGAATTAAAATCTAATTTTAATTCCGTTATGAAATATAATTTCATTTAATATATCGAATATATTATTTTATCGATTAATTTCAAATTAATCGTTCTCCCTCTGCAAATAGTATTTTATCCTAGATAAAATCTCTCCGTAATTAATCTTAGATTAATTATGTTCGAATCATACGTCATCGGTGAATCTTCGGGAAGCGACCCATGAGATCACTGGATATGTTGGCAGTAAATCCGGTCGTCGGACAATCCGAATACGTACGTACCTAGTACTACATTTTTACCGATTTACGAGACATGGTGGCTTATAGTAAAACATCGTGGCTACCCAATTCTCCAGAAATATTCTTAAATGAATATATAATCTATGTCAGGTGTAGTATACGTAGTATTGCGTATTGCGATCTAGTATTGGATGTCACATGCAAGGCCTGGGGCTGGAATATTTTCTGCCATGTACGATGCATATATCAGATCACAAGCAACTAGTCTCTTTAATCGGATAATCATGACCTTGTCATATTATCCCGATGGTTGCAACCAATTAGAGTACCGGTTCTGTATCCCTGCGTGATCATCATCTCCATATGACTGAAGTGATACTTCCGTCTTGACATCACACCCAATACACTATGATTCTCTATAAACTCAGAAGAGGCGTACACAGAACCTGTTAAAGTCCTGGACGACCAAAACCAAAGCGTATTGATTGTCGCAAGTACTAGCGATGCAAGTCTCAGGTTAAGACCAAATACACCTACCCTGATGCGGATTCCCATAGACACATAGTCATACTACCAATGGGATTCCGCGGGGTCTATCCAGAGTGAAGCTGTTTCCGTACCATCGGTAAACACAACCTCCTATCACACTTGCATAAGTATCCAATACTTAAATATATGAGAACAATGATGTAACGCTTCCATAACACGCACAAGTGCAATACTAGTCTATTCCGAATTATCGATGTCTAGTCTCGATAATACTACGACTAGGGATATTTAATGATTAAACCTTTATGGATTGATATTGTCTCATATCTAATAATCCGGAACTAATCATAAGGACTTTTATCATTTATATATTAAAGTAATCAAATTATAAAATGATAAAATGCAATTTCCATTGCTACATAGTTATTTTGTACAAAAACCACAATGTCTTTTACAAATAGTGACGCTATGGGTCATAATTGTCTAACAATCAAACCCATATTTTCTTCTTTTACATTCAGAACATCAATAGCAAGTTTATTTTCTAAGCACTCGACAACTCTTTCTTTTGTCCTCTTTTCAACCTCATTTTTTCTCTTCATTTTTAATTGATCGATATAAGCTTGTTGTGGTGTTTAAAGAGAAAGAATTACTGAGCTTCGTTCTGTGACATAAATGTACCTACTCCTCTCAACATGATGCCACGCTTGCCTATCATATTTCCATGAACCACCCAACAATACATGACAGTCAAGCATAGGCACCACATCACATAATACCTCATCATGAAACTTGATAGTAGAAAAACAACCATAACTTGATAATCCACATTAACCTCAGCATAATTAGGAAAACCTCGTAACAAATAAGACTTAGGATGGTTTTGCAATGGCAACCTCAATTTCTCCACGAGATTGGTACTCACTAAATTATCCCAATGTTGCCCATCAATAATCACACTACACACCTCATCTTTCACAAATACTCTAATATGAAAGATATTATCTCTTGGCTGCCTCATAATTATTAGTGTTGGTGCTCGGAGTGCCAATCCAGATTGTATTTATGTCTGATTCATGAATACGAACAATTCTTTTTTCCATAATATTACTTATTTAATGGTAGCACCTCTTGTCTTTTATATACATATTCGATATAATTAGGATAGACATCTAATTATGATTAGATTGAAACTAAATCTGATTAGATTGAAACTAAATCTGATTTAGTGATACATGTATATTAGACAAAAATCCTAGGATTTACAATGTAGTGCGCAACTAACGTAGTTTGTAATTGACATTGAGAAGCATCACTATAAGTTGTATATCCTTAAATAATGTTCAAGGTCAAGATTTACTAACATGGGTCGGTTAGTAAAATCCACTGAGACCAGTATATGTCGTATATCGTGACTTGGTCCGATGGTTTATCCCAATGAACCATGAGTCTCAGGAGACTCATATAGACATGTAGGTGTTTATTTAATAAACATTGAACGACTCACTGAAAATTTCCTAATAGATGGTACACCAACGTCAATAGGAATCTTCTCGAATTGAGCGAGCATAGTGGTCCTTCGACTTGAGATACCACAGTGGATATATGATTTATCCTCCACACTTTGATGGCAGTCATGTCACCGATCTATTTAGATCAGGCCTCCGCCTGTTCGTTGGGTGTGGACTGATGCTCATGATATCCAGTGCGTATCAAGATATAATCCGTCAGTCCTGTGTACATGGCATAGGTTTCCTACACGTGTTTGCGATCTAGTAAATCCATGGCTGTGGTATAACTTCGGAAGTGAGTTCTGAGTGTTATTTAGAGATCGTAAATTTGAATATCGACTATATTATACCATAAAGATTTGACGTTCTTATCTATATCCCAGGTATAATATGGATAGCCTGTGACGGAGGGATTATAGGTATGCAATGACCTCGACTTGCATAGTTTAGCGAGATTATCCGTGGTCGTCATAATTCATGAGTTGGTGAATTATGGACACGAAATTGGATTCAGTGACAGATAAACCTAAACTTAGAGAGTCCAACAATATGAAGTGTACTCGTTGAGCACTTGGGCAGCGTATTATGAATAATACTGTTAGTGTCCTAGACATGCCAAGGATCTCTAAGAATGATTTGTGTGTGAATATTAAAGAATTTTGCGAAAAAAACTTACAATGATCGGATGTTGGATTTCAAAAACTTTGTATGTTTGTTGGAAGCTCCAAGCTTTCTTTGAGTGAATCCAATCCAAGGGTGAGTTTCACTATCACCTTCTTTAACTCCAAATGTGCTAGCAAGCTTGAAATTTTGAAACAAAATTTCCAAGAGGGAGATGGAGAGTCACAGAAATGTGAGGGATGAAGAGAGAGTTTTGTGGTTTTTTGTATTTTGTTTCTAAAACAAATTACAAAGGTCAACTTGCAAAAGTTGGTATATGCTTTTCAAAAAAGCAAAAGGCAAAGTGTGTTGTGTAAGATTCATTAAAGGCTCTCAACTACCACCATCAACTTGTTGACAATTGATGTAAGTTAGTGGGCCCCACCACTTAAATTCAAAATTCAAGTTTGCTTGCCCAACACACTTCGGGCTCCGATTCGTTTAATCCGATTAAACGAAATTTTCCGTTGCGACATAATTAAATCCAATTTAATTAAATAATAATGCCTAGCAAAATTATTACGATAGTCGCTTGCTAATTAATTCTAAATTAATTCGTTCGCCCGAATTAAAATCCAATTTTAATTTCGCTTTGAAATCTGATTTCAATTAATATATCCAATATATTATTTAAACGATTAATTCCAAATTAATCGCATTCTCTCTTCTATTTGAATTTTATCCCAGATAAATTCTTGCTGTAATTAATCCCAGATTAATTTTCTCTTTCTCATAATTAATCCCAGATTAATTCTGTTCGAGTCAAATGTCATCGGTAAATCTTTGGGAAGTGACCCAAGAGATCCCTGGATATGTTGGCAGTAAATCCGGTTGTCGGACTATCCGAACACGTGCGTACCCGGTACCACGATCTTACCGATTTACAAGACATGGTTGGCTTCTAGCAAAGTACCGTGCCTACCCAATTCTCCAGAAATGTTCAACAAAGAATATAATCTATATCAGGAATAGTATACAATGTATTGCATATTACGATCCAGTATCGGATGTCACATGCTAGGCCTGAGGCTGGAATTGTGTGTGCCCCGTACAAAGCATATATCGGATCACTAGCAACTAGTATCTTTAATTGGATAATCATGACCTAGTCATACTATCCCGATAGCTGCATCATTTGAGAGTACTAGTTCTGTATCACTGCGTGATCATCATCTTCATATGACAAAAGTGATACTTCATCTTGACATCACACCCAATACACTATGATTCTCAGTAAACCCAGAAGAGGCGTACACAGAACCTGTTAAAGCTCCGGACGACCAAAAACCAAAGCGTACTGATTATCGCATGTATTAGCGATGCAAGTCTCAGGTTAAGACCACATACACCTACCCTGATGCAGATTCCCATAGACACATAATCATACTACCAATGGGATTCCGAGGGGTCTATCCAAAGTGAAGTTGTTCCCGGTCCAACGATTAACAAAACCTCTTATCACACTTGCATAAGTATCATATACTTAAATATATGAGAACTATGTCGTTAAGCTTCCATAACGCGCACAAGTGTAATACTAGTCTATTCCGTATTATCGATGTCCAGTCTCGATAATACTACGACTAGGGATATTTAATGATTAAACCGTTCATGGATTAATACTGTCTCATATCCTATTAATCCGGAACTAATCATAAGGACTTTTATCATTTATATATATTCAAGTAATCCAATAAAAAATGATAAAATAACAATTTCCTTTGTCACCTAGTTAATTTGTATAAAAACCACAATGTCTTTTACAAATAGTGATGTTATGGGTCATAATTGTCCAACAATCTCCCACTTGGCTCATAGCCAATCACTCAAGTATCTAACACCTGAACTATGTACGTGTCACTCAAACTTCTACTGAGAAATAGCTTTCATCAGTGGATCTGCAATATTGTCATCTGAAGCGATCTTTTCGATCTTCACATCGCCACGATGTATGATCTCACAAATCAGATAGAAATGTCGAAGTACATGCTTGGATCGTTGATGAGATCGTGGTTCCTTAGCCTGCGCTATAGCCCAGTTATTTTCACAATACAAAGGCACAGACTCAGCTGCTAACGGAACTACTCCTAATCCAATTAGGAATTTACGGATCCAAACTGCTTCTTTTGCTGCCTCAGCTGCAGCGATATATTCCGCTTCTGTTGTTGAACCAGCAACAGTCTCTTGCTTGGAATATTTCCAGCTCACTACTATGTTGTTCAAACAAAATATATACCCAGATTGCGACTTAGAGTCGTCTTTATCGGTTTGGAAACTTGCATCGGTGAACCCAGTCACGTCAAGTTCTCCATCTCCATAGACTAAAAAGGCATCCTTAGTTTGTCTAAGATACTTAAGGATGTTCTTAACAGCAATCCAGTGACCATCACTGGATCGGCCTGATAGGGACTGCATATGCTCAAAGAATATGAGACATCAATTCGTGTACATATCATGGCATACATGATCGATCCGACTGCAGAAGCGAACATGATCCGACTCATATTGAATCGCTTCAACACTTTGTCAATGTACGAGCTCTGGGAGAGTCCAATCAGCTTTCTAGATCTATCCCAGTAGATCTTTATTCCCAAAATAAAGGCTGCTTCTCCCATATCTTTCATAGAGAATTTTAATGAAAGCCAAGCTTTCACCGATTGTAGCATGGGAATGTCATTTCCAATAAGCAATACATCATCAACGTAAAGGACAATGAAAGTCAGTGCGCTCCCACTAACCTTCTTATATACACAAGAATCATCTTCGTTTTGTATGAAATCATATTCTTTTATGATCTCATCAAAACGTTGGTTCCAAGAACGCAATGCTTGCTTCAATCTATAAATGGATCGATTTAACTTGCAAACCTTGTTTGCATGTTTTGGCACAACAAAATTGTCAGGCTGTTGCATATAAACATCCTTCAAAAGGTTTACGTTAAGAAAATCGGTTTTGACGTCCATCTGCCATATTTCATAATTGAAATATGCAGCAATAGCAAGCATTATCCAAATGGATTTAATCATGGCAACATGTGAAAAAGTTTCATCGTAATCGACATCATGTCGTTGATGATACCATTTCGCTACAAGCCTAGCTTTGTATGTTTGTATATTGCCATTCATGTCGGTCTTCTTCTTGAAGACCCATTTACAACCAATCGGCTTAACGCCTTCTGGTGCATCAACCAGTGCCCAGACTTGGTTGGTATACATGGAATCCATTTCGGACTTTATGGCATCTTGCCATAAAGCGGAGTCGATACCTTGTATCGCTTCCTCATACGTAGCCGGCTCATTATCCTCAATAAGATTAATATCTACTTGAGGTGAGATCAGAAACCCATACCTCTCAGGTTGTTTTCTTACTCTCTCTGATCTACGCGGTTCTTGTGTATTAGAAGATTGTGGTACAGTCTCATCCCTGATGAACTTTTTGTGTTCCGTTAAGGAGTCGGTGTCAGCAATAGTTTCACCACAATTTTCATCGAGTTCTACTTTCCTCCCACTTACCACTGTATTTAGGAATTCATTTTTCAGGAAAACCGTATGTAGAGCAACAAATACCTTATTCTCTTATGGGTTGTAGAAGTAATATCCTTTGGTTTCCCTAGGATAACCTACAAATAAGCACTTATCCGATTTGGGTTCTAGTTTGGTACCATCCAAACGTTTAACGTATGCCAAGCATCCCCAAATCTTCAGGAATGAGAAACCTGGTTTCTTTCATGTCCATATTTCATATGGAGTCTGTCTAACAGACTTTGACGGAACCTTATTCAAAAAAAGTATTCACTGTATCCCAGAAGGAAATTGGTAGTTCAGTGCGACTCATCATTGACCTTACCATGTCTAACAAAGTTCGGTTTCTCCGTTCGGACACACCGTTTAATTGTGGTGTTCCGGGAGGAGTCCACTGTGAAATAATACCATATTCTTTCAGGTAATCGAGAAACTCAAAGCTTAAGAATACCATTTTCAAAAGTTTCCGACTTGTGTCTCATAAGATACACATAACCATAACACGATGCATCATCCGTAAAGGTTACGAAGTATTCATATCCACCTCTAGCCTGGCTAGACATGGGCTCACATACGTCACTATGAACGAGAGCTAACAGTTCAGTGGCTCGAACACCTTTACCGCTAAAAGACGTTTTAGGCATTTTGCCTAATAAATAAGATTCGCAGACATCATATGAATTAGGATCAAATTCGTCCAAGTTTCCACTCTTCGAAAGCGTGGATATGCGAGTCTTGTTAATGGTATCCCAGACGAAAATGCACAGATAAGTTTCATCTATTTTACTCATTTTGAGCCTTTTGTTTGTCATATTATATGTTTGGATTCATTTATATTCAAAATATAAAGACCATTATTTGCATCAGCATTACATATCTCAAAATCATCTTTATAAACAAAACACCCAGTGTTTCGGAATACAAAAGTGTACCCGCATTGGGCCAAACAAGATATAGAGATAATGTTTCTAGTCAAACTAGGTACATAATAAACATATGATAATGAAAGTACATGCCCCGATGGCAGTTCCAAAATATAGGTTGCTTGCAGCTAAAACAACGACTATGGTCCCGTTTCCAACTCGTAGGTCAATCTCGCCTGAGGCCAGTCTCCTGCTAATCTGCAGATTATGCACATCAGTACATATATGAGTACCACATCCAAAATCAAAAAATAATTTTTAAAACTAGAAGTAGACATGTTTATTTCAATAACAAACATACATGAAGCCGGAGCCTTGTCCGCCTTCACTTCCTTTATGTGCGCCTTGTACTCACAGTAGTAACGCTTCTAGTGACCCCGTTTGCCACACTGTAGGCAGACATCTTGGGATTTTTCCTTTGCCTTCCCAGAAGACTTTGATGATTTGGCCTTGCCTTTTCTTTTCTTCTTATTCACACCTCTAGAAGCCTTCGGCTAAGCCTTGGCCTTCTGAGATGTCGAAGCGAAGTGCGCCTCGCACTTCTTGCCCTTCAGAAGCTATGGCTCTGCCTCTTTCAGCATCACATCAACTCTCCAAGAGTCTTCTCTTAGTTCATCATATTGTAGTTCATGATGAACCTGCCCCAGCAACCAGGAAGAGACTGTAAGATCAAATCTATGGAAGTCTCAGCCTCAAAGGTTATGCCCAATGACCTAGCTGTTCAATGTCAGTAATCATTGCGACACATAGTGCTCGACAGATGTACCTTCTGACATGCAAGAGCGAAAGAGCTTCTTCTGCAATTCATACTTCTGAGATCTAAGGTTAGATCTATAAAGGTCATTCAATTTCAACATCGTGTTGTAGGGATCCAATCCCTTATTTTGATGACGAAATTGAGGGGTCATTACGGCAAGCATGACAGACTGAGCAGTTGAGTTGTCATCATTGTGAGTCTTCCAAAGCTCATGATCAACAACTCGTTTATGTCCAGGCTCAAGCCCGAGAGGTCTGTCTATTACATAGAGCAACTTCTCGGCTCCCGGGACAATCCTGAGATTCATCTCCCAGTTTGGAGCCGTTAAAGACATTATCGCCCATGACGATGTCTCTGACGCTAATCTTTCTAGTCATCTTGATTGCAATAGTCTAATTATTCAATCAACGATATCGGGTATAGTCAAAGATAATGATTACTATAGTCCAACTATATAATCAACTACAAATGAAGTTATGGTATAGTCCAACTGTTCAAAGAAAATAACAAAATATTAGTCCAACTAATATAAATATATAACGATGAAAAAAATTTAAAAGCGCGTATTTAGCAAGTATTAAACGAAATTGCAAATTTAATACTGGCCTCCCACTATTTTTCGGCGAGCCTCTAACCCTCTGTTGAGTACTCGGGAAACCCAGTTTCCTAGTGGGCTAGGATCCCGTTAAATAACACACAACCTTGACTTTGGCCAACAAGTTGTATGAAACTTAACTAGGTAGATCTCTAAGATCAATTGGATCCCATCCAATTCCTAGATCCGGTAGGTGGACCTCAAAGTCCAAATATATATCCAATATATATATCCTAACCTTTTCCTCTGAATCAACTAAGCCTTGGCTTTGGCTCAACAAGCTTAATGATTCCAGTTAAGCGTGACCCATTGACAGTGGGAAAGCTTCGTAATCCACGTCGATGTACAGAAGTGACCTTGACTTTGGCCAACAAGTCACAACTGCCCAAGACATGCGATATATAACAAAGCCTTCGTGGTTCAAACACATCCACGATGGACATTGATCTTGACTTTGGCCAACAAACCAATGCCAATCTTGGATCTTGAGAGAGAACCACTCAATGGAAGGAAAACGCTTAATATTTGAGTGAGGGTTTTTCACGTAAATTGACAACCAATTTATTATCTTTGATTAGGTCTCATCATACACCCTTAAGCATGCATTCTAAAATCATAATAAGGCGCGAATAAATTAATAACGATATGCGGATGGATATATAAAAAATTATTCCTAGAACAAATCTCTCATTTTTCTCTCTCCCGCTAGCACTATTCATACTTCTACCCAATTACATAATACATTAAAGAAACCTCATTTACATGAGGGGAATTGGTGAGAAGAGAAATACAAAGAGTAAAGAGATAATAGGCTGGACACGCAGGTCCAATTTAATAAATTATAATTTATTACAATAATTTCGAAAATTACCCTCACTCGTCTAATATCCATCCGATATACATTATTCATACAAATACATCCAAGTATTCACAAAAATCATGTTATTCAATCAATCTAATCCAATTAATTAATCTTTTAATTAATGACCATCCAATGTTCAAACAACGATTTGATTTGCGCGAGTCCAACTCGTTTAAGAATAAATACTCAAAGTACATATTCTTGAATTTTATCGAACTACAATTTTAAATCCAATTTAATTTGTATTCAATACTAATTCGAATTTAATTCCAAATTAAATAATTACACTTATTTTAGTGCCTTTTAGACTTAGATTATAAATCTAATCTAAATGGGTCTCAAAGGCCCAATTACTATCCAATACTATTCAATTAAAGTCCAATGGGCTTTTAATTAATTCTTAAGGCATGAGCTTTGGCCAATTATGGATCCAATCCAAGATGCCAAGGCCCAATAAGGAATCACCCTTTTGCCAAAAATCAATTTAGGCCCATTAGGCCCAATTAAATTATTAAAGGCCCAAAAGTCATATTTGGACTTTATGGAAATGGTTTTAGGCCCAATTTGGATCTAATCCAATTGTCTAAAACCATGCTTGGCCCAACCAAGCACATTAAACCCAAATACAATAAATTAGCCCAATCCAATTTAAGGACTAATTTATTCTAACATAATATTCCAAATATCACATTATTTTCTATTAAAGTGTAATTAACACAATTAATTGATTAATCTAATATTCCAAAACATTAATTAATAAAATTAATCATGCTTAATTATCCAACTAATGTCCAACACAAATTGAAGCAAAATCAATCTATTACATGCTTCACACTCCACGACAATAGGGCACAAAATAATACTCAATTTGATTTCAATCCAATTAAATCAACATACAAGATTATTTCATGCTTTAAACTCATCCAATAGTCTAAAATCAAAAATTACCATGAGTGTATAAGGGTCATTTCGGCCAAGCTAAGATTTGGGGAAAAATTAATCTAATCAATTTTCTCAATCTTATGATGCACAAATCTAATTAATCATCATCAAAGCACAACCAAGCAACCCATTTTGAAAAAAATATACTCTAAGCACAAAATCCAAAATAAAGTATATAAACCCTAAATACAAATCATGCTTAGATATGGCTCTGATACCATTGTTTGTGTCCTAGACATGCCAAAGATCTCTAAGAATGATTTGTGTGTGAATATTAAAGAAGTTTGCGGAAAAAACTTACAATGATCGGATGTTGGAGTCAAATGTCATCGGTGAATCTTTGGGAAGCGACCCAAGAGATCCCTGGATATGTTGGTAGTAAATCCGATTTTCAGACTATCCGAACACGTGCGTACCCGGTACCACGTTCTTACCGATTTACAAGACATGGTTGGCTTCTAGCAAAGCACCGTGCCTACCCAATTCTCCAGAAATTTTCTTAAATGAATATATAATCTATGTCAGGTGTAGTATACGTAGTATTACGTATTACGATCCAGTATCGAATGTCACATGTTAGGCCTGAGGCTGGAATTGTGTCTGCCCCATACGAAGCATATATTGGATCACTAGCAACTAGTCTCTTTAATCGGATAATCATGACCTAGTCATACTATCCCGATAGCTGCAGTATTTGAGAGTACTAGTTTTGTATCCTTGCGTGATCATCATCTCCATATGACTGAAGTGATACTTCCTTCTTGATATCACACCCAATACACTACGATTTTCAGTAAATCCAGAAGAGGCGTACACAGAACCTGTTAAAACCCTGGACGACCAAAAACCAAAGTGTACTGATTGTCGCAAGTATTAGCGATGAAAGTCTCAGGTTAAGACCACATACACCTACCCTGATGTGGATTCCCATAGACACATAGTCATACTACCAATGGGATTCCGCGGGGTCTATCCAGAGCGAAGCTGTTTCCGTACCATCGGTAAACACAACCTCCTATCACACTTGCATAAGTATCCAATACTTAAATATATGAGAACAATGATGTTACGCTTCCATAACACGCACAAGTGCAATACTAGTCTATTCCGAATTATCGATGTCCAGTCTCGATAATACTACGACTAGGGATATTTAATGATTAAACCGTTCATGGATTAATACTGTCTCATATCCTATTAATCCGGAACTAATCATAAGGACTTTTATCATTTATATATATTCAAGTAATCCAATTACAATGATGATTAAAATGGTAATTTCCTTTGTCACATAGTCATACTGTACAAAAACCACAATGTCTTTTACAAATAGTGATGTTATGGGTCATAATTGTACAACAAATACATATTATTTATAATACTTCACCGGATTAAATAAGTTAATTCGAATCGTTTAATCGGTTAAACAAAAATCAAAAAAACATGCATTAGGGACATTTTAGTCAGTTAATAATTAATGTGTATTTGTATTTGATACAAAATTTGATTTGATACATATTAATTATTTGTCAAATGAGACTTTGACACATGCCATTAATATATGTATTTGTTATTTAATGTAAATAAAAATACATATATAATAATAATCGCATTAATTAATTATTTAGGTATTTAAATGTTAAATATCTAGATAATTAAATTATTTCAATATTACATAAAGTTATGCAATATGTTTGATTATTATTGGATACATGTGGCATGATTTTATTAAGCTTAAAGTTTACAAATTGGATTTGTCAACTGAAGCTTATTATTGTTTATTTAGATTAAAAATGACCAAAATGCCCTTCACCCCCCTCCTAAGTCGGTTTTGACCATTATTTAAAGTTGGAAAAATTTAGTTTCTTCAACAATTAATCTCCATGGCCGAAATCCACCTCCATGAAGCACCCAAAAATTTCTTGAAGAGTCAAGGAAGAAAGTGAGAAATTCAAGAAAAAAGTTTAAGGAAATTACAAGATTAGGAGGTAATCTTCAATAATCTTAAACTTGAAAGCTTGTTTCTTATTCTTGAATATCTAGAATAGTTCTAGGATTTCTTTCTTTCTTATATTTTGGGGCTTTTTGATTTGGAGGATGTATTTGGAGGCTAGATGCATGTGTGAAGTTAGATTGGATAATATTATTGTAATATTAGTTCAATTTTATCATTTGATGACTTGTTACCATTCTAGAGTGTTATGACCACTCTTGTAACTCCTAGAATTGTTCTTGAGTTCTTCATAGGTGGTGGCTTTGGTTGGTATTAATACTAATATGATTAATGTTGAGAAAATTGGATTTAAAGCATGAAAAATGATATTTTTTTGTTACAAAATCAGATCTGGAAATTCTATGTTTTTGGTGATGAAATATTTGTTGTACAAATGTATTGGATGTGTTTTGGTCATTGGAACAATTGCCGGAAATTGTTTCAGAGTTGAAATATGCGAAAACGGCAAAAAACATCGTTACCGGGTGAGTTTCGGGCTTACCGGGTGTCTGCTGTCCAAACAGTGAATTGGCCACTGTTTGGGCAGCCCATGAACTGCCCAAGCACTATTAGAGCTGACCTGGCAGCCCTCATGTGTGTTGGTTGGTCGGTTTGGACAAAAACACGTTTTATGCCATTTTACGGAAAAACGTTTTCGTAAACGTTTCGCGATGTTTCTTACCTATTTATGTCGTTATTTGATATCAAATAAATATGTTTAGATGAAATATGAATGAATTATTCATATTGGATATTGAATAATTTATTTGGTTATTGTACATATTATATCTCTTTGTCTTTTTCTAGTAATTGATTTGTTTTGTTGTTTTCTCCGACAGGATCCAGACCGTTTTGACTATCACGATTTATTTTACTATTTTGCTACTAATCGTCATTTGGAAGATACTTGTGCTATTATTTTACTCACCCTTTTCAGGTATTATAAATTCAATTCATCATTGCACTTTTGAAGACATCCATAGTAAAAAAAATGGAAGCCACTTCAAGAAGACGAGTTGAAAACATCTGTGTGTTTTGTGGTAGTAGTGTTGGTACTAAACCACAATACATAGAAGCTGCACAAGAATTGGGTCGAGTCTTAGCTGCAAGGAATATGCATTTAATACATGGCGGAGGCAATCTTGGACTAATGGGGATCGTTTCAAAGGCCGTACAAGAAGGAGGCAGTCATGTTTTGGGAATCATCCCAAAACCCTTGGCAGAGGCTAATCTTATTGGATCATCAAACGGAGAAGAACTGATCGTGCCAGGTATGTCTGAACGACTGGTTGAAATGATTAACCGTTCTGATGCTTTTATTGCTTTGCCAGGTGGCTTGGGTACATTAGAGGAAATTTTTATAGTTCTATCTTGGGCGAACCTGAACATACACCAGAAACCGCTTGGACTGCTCAACGTTGATGGATTTTATGATTTTCTTTGTGTGTTTCTTGATGATGCTCGGAGAAATGGGTTCGTGTCAAAACCTATGAAAGAACTCCTTTTTACTGCTAGGTCTGCTCCAGATCTACTTGACCAACTCATAACCTATGAACCACAAGTTGACCCTATCATTTCAAAGATAAAATGGTCTGATGATGATCGTGGTAAGAGGCGTCGTGTTAATCTGGATCTTAACCTTTAATTTGCTTGTAGTAATTCAGCCAATCAGGTACTATCTTCTAAACTCTTCTTCTACTTTTTAAGACATTGGGGACAATGTCTCATTTAGGTTTGGGGGTGAGGAATAGTTAATAGTACTTGTTTGTATTGTGTTTTTATTTTTAGTCCAAATTTTTTGAAAAATACAAAAAAATTAAAAAATTAATAAAAACAAAGGGCATATTTAAAGCTAGGTGATGGTTTGGTGTCTTCCTTCACTCACTACCTTTTTATAAGGAAAAGCTGTGGAGGCACCTAGATAATCATTCACTTGTAGCGTGTTGTTACAGACTAGTTTGGAGGACTCGTTGTTTATTCCTGACAACAAGCGATAAGAGCCTAAGGGGCTTGGGTATTTAAGTGAGCCTCGCTCCACCTTCCCTCTGGGGAATCTACAACGGGAAGTCCATTCGACAGTTAGTCACACACCATAAATTCGTTGGCACGTACCATAAGGTATAAAAAAAGTGCGTTCGCTTGGTCGCTTGAACCCTTGAGTGGGGAGTCCTAGTTGTGAACAATCCTTCGTCAGCGAGAGCCTTTGGAAGAAAAAAAAAACACATGTAAATTATAGTTTTATGACTAGTAGAAATATGTGGTTGTTATGTTGACTAAAAAGATGAAATTGGTAAGAAATAGCTGTGTAAGGAATTTCCACTCCTGAGACGTATTTCAAACCTAATTCAAAACAAGTTAATTTTTGTTTATTCACTTTGAATTATTTAATCTGTAAATTCTCCATTAAACTGACTAAAATGGATCTTCATATACTTAGTTGGCAGATATTATCAACATACATGATAACATACGGACATATGATAAAATTGAAAAGATTGTAATATTCAGTGCTATAATTTAATTGGAGAAGCATCTCAAAAAAAGTAATGGAATAATAAAAAAAAAAAATTGTCTGAGATCCGAGTTATTAAGTCTGTAAGGGTATTTTAATACCTAGTGCTCTAAAACCAACTGGTTGGGAGTCACTGGCCCAACACTCGCTACATGGATCAAAAAGATGATAGAAAATAAATATATATATATATATCTGAAGTCTGAGTAATTAAGTCCTTAGGGGTGTCTTAACACCTGATGCCCTAAAGCCAACTGGTTTGGGAGTCACCGACCTAAAGCTCGCTACATAGATGGAAGATATTGTATATAAATAAAAAATAGAGAAAAGAAAAAAATCAAAGAAAAAATCAGAAAAATCAGAAAATTTATTCCATTACTACAAAAGGTGTGAAATCTGATAAAACTTTAGGACAAAAATATTACTCTCTTATCAACTGCACTTATGACCGTTGTGGGAAAAAATGAGTTGTTTAATATTTTGTTGGCTGTGTATATGAAGAATTATAAAAATAATCGGAGAATTTACTTATTTAGTAATTTAGAATGAAACAAAACAACTAATAACTTGGAGTAGAAGTTTCACATGATTAGTCACTAACTTCTTTATTTCTCTTGTCTTTTTGCTTTTGTGTGCTTTAGTTTCACTACCTTTTTACTTTTGTAAAATATTTGTGGGTATCATTGCTGTAAACCCTCACGAGACTACAACTCGTCCACTAGGGACACCTAGGGGTTTAAAGGCTTGTTGCATATGCTAAATGCAATCGTGATCCCTACGAAAGTGGCTTAGTTAAAATTTTATTATGTTATTTTATTTTGCTCGAGGACTAGCAAAATGTTAGGTTTGTGGGTGTGATGAGTGATAAAACTATCACTATTTCCCACTCATTTAACTTAATATTTTGTATAGTTTCTTGAGTTTTGTGAATATTTTGATGTGTTTTGTGTTATTTTGTAGATAAATAAAGTTTCAGGATATTCTGGAGGTGATTTGGAGCAAAACTGTGAAATTTGGTGAAATTTGGCGAAAAAGGTATTTTGGTAATTTTGGGCGTCCCGACATCGAGGGTATTTTGGTAATTGCACCACCATGCCACGTGTCAAAAATTCAACGAGCCGTATTTTTTAGCACACCATGCCACGTGTCGAAAATTCAGCGATCCAAAAAAAATAATAATAAAATAATAAAATAATAAAAAAATAAAAATCAGAAAAATAATAATAAAAAATTAGATTTTTTTGCCTATAAATAGATTTCGAATTTTTAGTTTCAAATGTACCTCTTCCTCTGAAATCCTTATAAATAAAAGAGAGTTCTTCTTATTTGCTTCTTTTATTCAGTTTTATTTACGCTTTGTAGTAGTAATTCTATCCATCTATGAGGGGGTAACTTCTCTATGCTGAGGTAATGAGGTAATACTTTTAGTTTTCCTATTTAGATTAATCTCCCTTTAAAATAATATATAAACTACTTAAAATCTGAATTAATGAGGATACCGCCATACTGGTCGGTTGGTTTAAGTTTATATTTCTGTTCCGCCTTATGGCTGGTATATTTGAATTTGACTTAATCAGGATACCGCCATTCTGGACGGTTGGTTATTCAATTTAAATTGGTTAATCTTGACTTAATGAGGATACCGCCATACTGGTCGGTTGGTTTAAGTTTATATTTCTGTTCCGCCTTATGGCTGGTATATTTGAATTTGACTTAATCAGGATACCGCCATTCTGGACGGTTGGTTTAAAATATCACAAGATTATATATTATTTTATTGGGAGATATCTAAATAGTAAATAGTAGAAGTTGATTCCTTTTGCCTTAGCATTTCTTTTCATTTCTTTGCAAATTATTTTTCTATAATTACTTTTCAGCAATTTCACTTTATGTCTTTTAAGTTTTTATCAGTTTTAGTTATGTGTTGTAACTAAGTTAAATATCTAGGGTTGTGAATAAAATCTAATATCACTGTTTTTAAAAAGGGTTAGATTATAATTTGGGTAATTAAAGAGTTATTTGTTGAGTCATAATCTTAATGCTTTTTTATTAACTGGCCATTAATAAAATTGATTAGTTAAACTTAAAACGAACTAGAAATATGGACTTTAAGTTTAAGGAACTTATACTCAACAACCCACGATCTTCTTTAAGGATAGATAAACCTTTAATAGATTTCCTTACAGGATAGGAATATACCTGTTGGGCGGGGGTAATCATAATTGGAATTAAATCTTAATGAATCTAGGTAATTTAATTGACATAGACATATGATTCAATTGAATTTATCTAGGTATTTGTAAATGACCATCGGAAGAGGCTTTTATATAATTTAATATTCCAGATTAATAAATCAATATTTTACCCAACTATGATTTAACTACTTCATCATTTAATAAATTTGTAGAATTCACAACCCTAGATAGTTTTAATTCTCATTAATCTACTCTCAATTTCTTTTACTTGTTTTAAATTTAGAATCATCGTCATTTCAAATCAATCATTCAACTTGTTAGATATTAGTAATCACTTAACCTCACAAAATTAGTAAAATAGGTAATAAGTCCTCGTGGGATCGATATCTTTTTATACTACTTTAACGATACGTGCGCTTGCGTTATACGTGTGTGTTTACGCCGGTCAGATATATAATCCAATTTTGATGTTTGCACATGCATGTAATTTAGATATTTCTTGACTTTTCGGTTCTATGCTAACGGGAAACGTAACAGAAATTTAATGGTTAAGTTAAGTTATGTTTTCTAAGGTAACAAAAATTTAATTTTTTTTCTAATGACTCTCTAAATCATAATTACGCATGCAAATTAAACAAACAAACTGATTCGAAACTAATTAGAAACCAGAAACTGAATTGACTCAACTCCCGTAACTAATATTTGGACCCGAAATTAGGACCTAATATGAGAACAGACAGCTCTCAACTATGCACTATTGACTAGATCTCGCCGAGTACATAATATTTGTTTAAAAATTAATCGAATAATATAATATGTTGTATTGTTATAATATGGTTCTTATTTAATAGATTTATTAATTTAATTTTATAATTTAATAATATTTTTTTAATTATATTATGATAGTATAATGTATTTTCTTATTAAAATACAGTTCTTATAAAATTATAATATGTATTTTATTGTAATATATTTTTTATTTAATAAAAAATTAATTCTAAAGATATTTTAATTTTATAATTTAATAATAAAAAATTAATCGTAAAGGTTAATTATAGAGATTAAGTGCCACACATGTTTTTTTATTTTAATGAGAGATTATAATATATTTAATTATTATAATAGGTTTTTTAATGAGAAATTGTAACATGTTTTTTATTTAATAAAAATTAATTCTAAAGATATTTTAATTTTATAATTTTATAATAAAAAATTAATCGTAGAGGTTAATTGTAGAGATTAAGTGCCACACATTTTTTTTATTTTATTTTAATGAGATATTATAATATTTTTTTTTATTATAATAGGTTTCTTTATTTTATTTTATAATTTAATAATAATAAATTAAAATATTAATTAATTATTTAATAGGTACTTATAAATTGTAGAGATATTTTAATTTTATTAATTTAATAATAAAAAATTAATTGTAGAGATTAGGTTAATTGTAGATAATTTAATAGTATTTTTTTATTTTATTTTAATGGGATATTATACTATGTTTTGTTATTATAATAAAATTCTTATAAAATTATAATATGTATTTTTATTATAATATGATTTTTATTTAATAGATTTATTAATTTATATTTTACACATTAGTTTCATTAATTATATTTTACACATTAGTTTCATCTGACAGACCTTAATGTGACTTATGTAAAATGTGACTATGATTGAGCTCAATATGATTTAGTTTAAATGTTATTTAGGTAAAATGAGATTATGATTGAGCTCAACGTGACTTAAGTAAAATGTGATTGTGACTTAACTCCATGTGACTGTGATTAAGGTTAATGTGATTGTGTCTGTGATTGAAGTGAAAGTGACTGTGATTATGATTGAGCTCTATGTGATTTAGTTTAAACATAAATTATGTAAAATGTGATTGTGATTAAGGTCAATATGATTGTAATTGAGGTCAATATAACTTAGGTAAAATCTAATTGTGACTGAGCTCAATGTGACTTAGATAAAATATGCTTTAGGTAATGATTGTATTTGAGCTCAATAAGACTAAGGTAAAATGTGATTGTTTCTTATGAGAACGGTCACATTTTTATGATGTGTATAATGTGCAACTTAATGAATTTGTGGCTAATTTCCCCCTTGTAGACATAATAATTTTATAGATGTTTCTTAATAAAAGTTGTAAGTATGAATATTAAGTGTATGAGAATTTTACAGATTGTGATTCAAAATTTGAATGAAGGAGATATGAGAGTTTGAAAATGGTTGGTCTGACAGTCACATTTTTGTCAGTACAGTCACATTTTCTTGATTATGTGTTATGTGCGGTATAACGATTCTGCTACAGATTTTGACATTGTGGAAGTCCTAATTTGAGAGATTTTTCTTGATGAAAGTTGTAAATATGAATATTAATCTTATGTAGTTTTTTTACAGATTGTGATTTGGAATTCGATGAAGCAGATATGAATGATTGAAAATGGTTGATTCAGTCAGTATTTTAAAACTCGAACCGATTCATCGATCCTTTCTGACGAGAGGGTCGAGGGTTAGAGGTTGGACGGGGGTTAGTGTTTTAACTATAATTTTATTATTTTTTACAAAAATATAAAAAAAGTCCAAATTAATAATTAAAAAAATTAAAAAAAAAAAAGAAAAAGAAAACCTCGGCTGACATGTGATCGATTCGACCGAGTCGGGTCGCAGGGTCTTGGACATAGGGTTAAGGGTCAACCGGACTGGTCAGATGACCGGTCCAATATAAGGGTTATTTAACCTTTTTTTTTAAATATATTGACAACAATATTTGTTTTAAAACTTATGATTTATACATCAATAATATTTAATTTTTTTTTATGAAACACTTTATATTTTAGGAGATATATAGTTTTAAGTTAAAAATTAGGGGGAAAAAGGCCATCAATTTTAAACTCCTCAAGGTAAATTTGAGAATCTGAGAATAAGGAACTCATGGATGTGTGAGTTAAAAAAAAATTGGAAAATAGAGAAAACATGGGTTCATATGTATAACGTTAATAATAAAGTATTATTTTTATCATAAGTTTAATAGTACAACATAATATTTAAAAATTCACAGTACCCAATTATTATTTTGATATAATTTAATAATAAAATATAAATGTGACTTCTCCTAAAATATAAATGGATCGCACATGTCTTTTATTTTTTATTTTTAATATAAATTGTGTGGGATCAAGTCTTACACAAGTATTTAAGTAGGTTATTAAATTTACTTATGATTTTTTGCTGTGCAACCTACATTTCTTAAATAAAGTTAATTCTCAAAGTCAAGTCGTCAACAAGTTATCCGGTGTAAGATCCCATACTCCAGTTGTAGTGTCAATAATATTCCTTTGCTTGTAAGTTTGAATTTAGAGTTGCTTGAAGACATGGCTGAACAGGAAAAAATAATAAATTACCATTTGCTGAATGCCTTGCTGCTTTGGCTATTCGGAAGGCATACCCGTCAGGCAAACACAGTGGAATTGCAAATACTTGTTTGGTCATCAGCTATTCGCATGAATTAGGAAAGCCTTTGAAACTACACTGAACATTTTTGCCATAGCTCTGAGTATTCATACAGATTACATTTTTACAAGAATTGAAACTGACATGAATAACACCATTATTGAATGAGCAAGCTCTTTAACTTCTACTAGAAGATGCTTTGGAAACTTCATTGACTTGACCATCATCACTCTTATTCTTGGAATTGCAGTCATCAAGATAGTGCTGGTAGACAAATGAAACAAAGCCCCATATAGCCAATAGCATGGAAATCACTTTCAAGCCATACAATTTGTCATGGAAAAAGACCACTGCTAGCACTGGAACAATAGGCAAACCAACAATACCTACGGCATTGGAGAAGAGTGAAGAGGTCTCAAGAATCAATCCTATTGAGCCAACAGCAAACAGCTGCCAGCATATAGCTGTCCAAACCAAGTTCATGATATAAGACACTTCCCCAAGTTGATACTCTTCCATCTCTCTGTTTAATCTCTTCCACTCTCTGCTAACAAAAAGTCCCACAAGAGTAGCACAGGTTGCGACAACATACGGATATATTACCATATCCAAGACTGCTGTAACAGTTTCCTTCTTTACGATCCTTCTTAAGGCGAGTTGGGTGAGGGAAAGCTGCAATCCATACCCAGCTGATCCAGCAACAGTGCATATGAATCCCTTTGCATATTTTGTTTTAGACACTCCTGTTGTGTTTTGAGAATCATTTTGGAAAACGAGGAGGGTGGAGGATATTGTGAGGAGGACTAAAGAATTGATTATGAATGGAGTGAATTTCTGTTTATTGAAGAAGTAGGAGAAGAAAGAATTGAAGGCCAGTTGCAACGCTGTAATGAGAGAAAATGTTGAAACTGGAAGATATTGGAGGCCAATTGAATACAGAAAGCCGTTTGCTGCTGTGTTTATGCCAAGGAAAATGTAGACTGAAGTTAGCTTAAACAAATAAATGGGTGGTGGCTTTGTAATTGTGTGGATAATTTCTGTTCTTGATCGAAAAATGAAGAAGCAAGGAAGGAGAATTGGGAAGCCTCCAAATTGCACAAATGTTGAAAGCCATTTGCTAGTTCCACCTTTGTCATAGTAATTTCTTCCCAAGAGAGTAGCTGCTGCCTGGCCACAGAGAACAAAAAATGCAAAGATGCCTATACGAATCCACCTCAAATAGTTTCTTGATAGTGATTGATCAAGCACTGGTGGCTTTGCTTCTTTATCTCCAACTTCTGTCAAATATACACATCAAAATATTAACTCAGGATAAAAATATAAGCCAGAAAGATGACAAATTAGCTGAGTGTTCTTACACAGACGGCTAGCTGGACTCACAAATTTAGACGAAAATAAAAGACGTTAATTTTAACAAATGTTATTATCTATTATAATAAGAAACCCAAAAAAAAAATCTATATTTATTGATAGGGAAACACATTTTAAAACTCATTGAAGGCCTCTAAAACTTAGTGCTGCCCCTCCAAATTGGCAACATATAAAAACTTGACTTACCCATGTCTTGTAGTTTTACTTGTTGAATTTCTTCCATATGGTAAGTTGAAGGAAGGCTCTCAAGAAGATTTTAAACCATCGAGATACAAGAGACCGAGAGAACTTTATTTTATGAAAGAATGGAACTTGTGAACACGATATGTGTGTGTGTATATAGTGTAAGGAGGTTAGTTAAAGTTGTAATTGAGTCAGCTACTGGAATTGCAAGTGAAGCCTTGGACATGGACACTTTGTAGAGATGCCTTCAAGACGTGTTGAATGGGGAAAGGAAAGGTATTTACTTGTCCTAGGTGACGAGGTAAAAGGTATTTCTTTTTTCAGATGACGTTGGTAAATGGAATTTCTTCTATTAGATGACGTTGGTGTTGTGGTGCAGCTGGAAATGGAAAACAATTTTTCAAAATCAGAAATTTCTATTTACCGAGGTCTATATTTTGGACTAGGGGTGTTCACGGGTCGGATTTTTCGTAATTTCTTTTATTAGATGACGTTGGTGTTGAGTGAGGAACGGAAATACCGAGCGCAACAGAAACCCGCCCGAGATCAAATCCCGAGCGAATAAAATTTTTTTTTTTCGGCGGTGACCAAAAAAAACAGTGTAAAATTTTTAAACACAAAATTAAATTTTCCAATGCACTAAACATCATTACCAATTTTTTATGCATTAAAATAATTACCATAAGCTCAATTAAATATTTTACACACTTTAAACAATTTATCAACTTTTGACAAATTAAATCCAAGCATTAAATTAATTTTTCAATACTTGAAAAATTAATCCAAGTATTAAAATTATTTTCCAACACTTGAAAATTAATCCAAGCATACAAAATCACTATATCAACTATATACTAATTTTTACTTACACTTTAATGCTTCAATTCCTCACATACATGCTTCTAATTATTCAACACTTCCACGACATTTTTTCTCAACAAAACAACAATAAATTTACAAATTAAATTTACCAACAATTGATTTCAACCTTTGTCAATTGTTGAAGCTTTGTATCCAAAATCCTCAAATCCTCCAAGCTTTGAACTTCCTTCTTTCTCCACCAAATTGAGTTCCTCCCATAAAAAATCTTGGTAATCAAAAGATGGTTTGATCACTCAAGAATGACAACCAACTTTTCCCCAAAATTCAACTCTTGAACCCTAAGAAAAAATAAAGTTTCAAGAACACAAATTAACCTTCAACTCTTAAGGATTAATTTCATGTTCATGATTATTTGTATGCGTAATTTTTGGTGAGAGTTTTGGCTTGATTTTGAGAGCAAAACAAAAAAAATTCTTTTACTTGTTCTTATTCGGCAGAGGAGGCAGAGAAGTGGAGAAGAAGCAATTTTTGCTTAGTTGTTCATTTTATTTTTTTCTAGGTTCGGCAGTCTGTAGAAAATAAGAAAAGCAATAGTTTTTGTTTTTTTTAAGATAAGATTAAGAAAAAAAAAAAACCATTTAATTAACCATGCTATTTAATTTAACTATGGTACATGAGCATCTTTTCTCTACACCACTTATTTCAAAAATTAACTTAACCAAAGTTAAAAAATAAAATATCTCACCAACTTTGTAACTTAGTTACAATTAAAAGCTTTAGTTACATTAACCAAAATTATTCAATTGCTTTAACTTAGTTACATTTAATTAATTAATACATTTATTTGTATAAACTAAGTAATTAATTTTGTATAATAATTTAACAATTAAATTAATTCACTAATTAATTACTAATTTAATGTAAATCAAATTTACATCTATTATACAATAAACTTATATCAACTCTTGATATAAAATTAATTAATTCAATTCATCTCATGAATTATCAGATCAAATAATTTAATCCTTAAAACCCAAAAAATACTTTGTCAACATTTGACGAAAAGTCGCCCTAGTGCTCAACGAGTAAACTTAATATAATGGAACTCCCTAGGCTCACGTTCGGTTGTTACTTATATATATACATATATATCTCATATATTCACACATATATTTATGAAGGCCTGCTCACCTACAAATCATGACTAAAAACAACACGACACGTCGAACCATACAAGTCGAGGTTAAAACGTTAATGTATAATCCCTTCGTCATTACCGTTTCCAATTGAGTAAGGTTATAGTTTTACTATCAAAACCTTATCTACTCAATATAAAATAAATTTTCATAATTATATTCTATTAATAAATAATATATGTAAAACTCTTTTCAATATTATTTATAATGTTAAAGAAACAATTTCTTCAACGAACTTTTGGCCAAAAGATTTTTGGAATATACTCTGAAAATTTTCTCGAAACAAAATCCAACCATATGGACTGACGAATCCGCATATTAACACACACTGATCTTTGTGAGCATCGGTCTATACCTAACAGTCATCCAGAGGTCAGACCATAAAAGGTCTTTGACATGCATGGTATCAGGCACAGAGGATGACTCACAATACCACCATGGTGTCTCAAGTCAAATGACCACAATAACTACTCAACTCGAAAAGACAACTATTGACAGTTTTATGGAATATCTATTAGTCATCTTTTATGAATTTGTTCGATATTCATTCTACTAATGAATATTTGTATTTCTATACGAACTTCCACTAAGCTCACAGTCTGTTGAGACAAACCATATGTCCATTACATATATAGACAATGCACTAGTCTTACCAATATAATGATCGACCTATGTTAATATATCTAGACCAGGAATAATTTATATTCGAAAGAATGCGTGATATTTCTCAAAACCATTTGCAACTCTTGCAACTATATCACCATATATTGTAACTCTCGGGTCTTTACTAATTTCATATAAGGTTCCGAGTGAAACTCGAAATCTCTAACTTTTAGAGTAATCTAACACTTAGATTTACAATATATAAATAAAAGTAAGAAATTACCATACAAATAAATAAATAATCATGATAAAGAAAATATTATATAGCATAAATAACAAATATTCATACAAAAATGAATGGTGCTCGATCACCATTTCCAACAGTTGGTGTTGTGGTGCAGCTGGAAATGGAAAACAACTTTTCAAAATCAGAAATTTCTATTTACCGAGGTCTATATTTTGGACCGATCTGGGTCAAAAACTTTATTTTAGAATCTGGTTTGAGATCGGTTAACCGAAGTCTAAGGAAATCGGACACTTATTCTTTTTAATATTTGAGATCCGAGCAATTAAGTTTATAAGAGTGTCTTAACATCTAGTGTCCTAAAGCCAACTAGTTTGTGAGTCACTGGTCCAAAGCTCATTACAAGGATTGAAGATGTATTATTTTTTGTATTCATAATTAAACTCCCATTGCCAAAAAGATGTGAACTCTAATATAATTATAGGACAAAAATATTACTTTCTTTTCAACAAGATCTGTGAATATTGTGGGCACAATGAATTGATTGATACTTTATTTTATGTGGGTAAAATGTTCAAGAGAATTTGCTTATTTAATTAGTTAGAAAGAAAGAAAACAATTATTAACTTGGATAAGAATTTTTCTTTTTAGTTTTCGCTTAAATTACTAGAGACTAGTAATAAGCTGGTTGGGGGTGTGATGAACACTAAAAAGTGCACATTTATTAAAAGAAAAATTCATCATTTTACACTTATAATTTCACTAATCACCTTAATTTAGCATATTTGTAAAATAATAATTAAATTTACGTTTTATATATATTTATTGTGATTTTATTTTTTATATAGGTGAAATAATACTATGGATGCATAATTAGAAAAAGAACATTACATTTGGATTTTGTAGGGCAAAAACTTGAAAGTGCGTTCTAAAAGTGTATAAATTCAGAAATTCTAATCCTGCACAATTTTCGTATTTTGTTCATAACTTTATACTCCGATATCGGGTTGAAGTGATTCAAGTTCCATATTAAAGAAGACTAAAACATCTACAACTTTGTTGTTGACAAGATTTTCTAATTATGAAGTTTACAAGACCGAAATTGATGAAATATCCAAAGTATATCATATGTAATTATTATTATCAAAAACAAACAAAAGGAAAAAAAAATTATTAATGGCCAGTGGATTGGCCATCACTTTGACAATTTACATTTTGCAAATGCAAATTGTCAAAGAAAAAGGATGTTGAGCCATCTATAAATAAAAGGGCTCAGCACCTCAATAATGCATATTTTCTTATGAATTTCTCTTATAGAATTTGGGAGAGAGTGTATTGTGTGTTTTATTTTTCTAAAACTTTCTTATAATTTCTTTTTATTTTAGTAATAAAATTATGATTGTTTTTATTCAAATTATGAGTAGCTAATTTCGCCCTGTTGGGGTAATATGTGAAGCTTTTAATATGAAAATTTAGATTAATCTTATTTAGATTATAATATATAAATTGTAATCTAATGATTAATATTTAATTTAAATCCGGATTAATTATTCACAAACTTTGTTACCGCCTATATGACCGGTTTTATTTATTTGGTATAATTGAGTACCTAACTGGACTTGTTACAGACAAAAACTATCATCGCCTTTATGGCTGGTTTTAAATGTTTTGACATAATTAATTCCTGAAATAAATTAATTGGGAAATAATGATAATTTATATATTATAAAAAAGTAAGATTTCTAAATTTGAAATATTAAAAGTGGATCTCATAGCCTTGATATTTTATTTTATTGTTGGATTTTAATTTAAAATATTCAATCACTTCAAACAAATCAAACATTTTTACTCAAATTATTATTTTATTTTACTAAACCTATTCCATGTGGATCGACCGCGGACTTACCATGTTATTTTATTACTTCGACACTCTTATACTTGGGAGTAAAGAACCACTTTTTGAGCGTGTCAAGTTTTTGGCGCCGTTGCCAGTGAGTATAATTTACTAGATAGAATAATAATTTTTCTTTCTTTTTATTTTATTTTTTCTTTTGTTTTGTATTGTTTTCTTTTTTGTTGTATTTTCTACATCTTATTTTCTTTCTTTTTTATATTTGTGTAGATCCAAAATGTCCTAATTGATCCTAAATGAATCCTGAATCCAGACATCCTACATACAGACAAACCTTGTACTTAATTATTCAAGGTTACAAGAGACAAAAAAATAATTAAAATGGATCTTGCATTTTCCCAAAGAATTTCTTGAACCATCTCTATCTAGAGATTCTTCTATAATTTTTTATGAGAACCTAATTCGAGAGATTAAAACAGTTGAATGATAAATTAAATTGAGATATGAACTGACAAGAATCATTGGACTTTTTTAGATCTAATCACTACATTTGTATTTTCTTTCTTTATTTTTCTTTTCTTTTGTCATTTTCTTTTTATTTTTATTTTCTTCCCAGTTTTTTATTTTTATTTTTTTTCTTTTTGTAAGTATTGCATTTGTATATTTAAATTTTAGCATATAATCTACATTTAGGTTGCATGAGACATTGGTCTCGATCATCTAGCGGTTGATTAAATAGAGAGTCTTCATCACATTCATCATCAGTCAAAATGACCGATAAACAAAATGAAAATACCTACCCGAGTTGAAAATCCAGTTGATCAGGAAGAAAACGAGTCTCAGCAGGACGATCTTAATCATCCTAGGACACTCAGACAATTCATGAATCCAACTAGGACAAGATCACCATCTTGCATTATTTTTCCACCAGATGCAGTACATTTCAATTTTAAACTAGGTGTCATCCAACTTTTACCTACATTCCACGGTCTAGAATTAGAAAATCTTTATCAACACTTAAGGGAATTTGAAGAGGTATGTAACACTTACACAGACCAAAATTGTAGCATGAATATAATTCGATTAAAGTTTTTTCATTTTTAATTAAAGGATAAATCTAAAATTTGGCTGCAGAACCTTAGGTCAGGATCAATCCGAATATGAGATGATTTGCAAGAACATTTTCCGAAAAAAAATTCCCCCTCACAGGAGAAACTCCTTTAAGAGGAGAATCACAACTTCCACACAAGAGTAGGGGAAATATTTTACCAATGTTGGGAGAGGTTTAAAGAGATGTTGAATGTTTGTCCACATCACAGGTTTGATACATGGAGGCCGGTCGCCTACTTCTGCGAGGGTTTAACACCTCAAGGTAGATAAGTAGTGCAAGTGATATGATACATGGAGCATCAAGAAAACAAGCCTCGAAGTATGGATCCAAGCATCCAAGGATGAAGCCTAATAATCCATTCAAGTTATTTGACAATGAAGGGGTCGAAAATATACAAGTGAAGGCCTCCTGAAGGGGGTGAATCCACATACACCTACCCTGATGCGGATTCCCATAGACACATAGTCATACTACCAATGGGATTCCGATGGGTCTATCCAGAGCGAAGCTGTTCCCGGTCCAACGTCTAACAAACCTCTTATCATACTTGCATAAGTATCATATACTTAAATATATGAGAACTATGCCGTTAAGCTTCCATAATGCGCACAAGTGTAATAGTAGTCTATTCCGCATTATCGATGTCCAGTCTAAGCTGAAATGTTCAATTCTTAGAAAATTGAACCAAAGTAAATCGACTACGATAGAAAATTGTATCTAATTGAACTTTGATTCAATGGTTGAATTCAGATAATTTTGCCCATTCCTAATATTTTTGTTGACATTTGACTAATTGGGGACGATTATAAATTTTTGGGGCTTTAAATGAGTGTTTAAAATATGACCTCTATAGATAAAAAGAAACAAATATAAAAGTTATATTATATGTGTACGGGTCAAATTTGGGCCAATGACCTAAACGTCATTGTGTCCCAGGTCCAAGCACCAGAAAAGGCCCAACTAGCATCAAACGACCCTGAACCCACTTGCATAAGTCATAGACGGGTCCCGTAAGCCCATACACCTTACTTGTCAAAGGCCCAAATGGCTTGGAGGCTCCCGAGAGCCTGCACAGTTCTGAAGGACTCCATCAGGCCCTAGTCGTGTTATTCGTTGTCCCGATCAACGACCTTGTATTATATAACGCCTCATTCAACGTTATTGGGCCAATCTTCGACTGACTAATTCCTTCTTGATAAGGTAATCGAGTATTTGGATCGAGACATAACACCTACAAAATGGTGGTGTAATCCAAATACTATAGAGATTACACAAAATCCAGGATATCTAGAAACTCCTAATTCAACCATGACTCAACTACCATTTCCTAAATGGAGTTGGAATATGACTCATATTAGGAGTCATAATCCGACTGGAAGGCTACTTCACAGCCTATAAAAGGAGAGAGGGTCCAAGGGTTTTATTCATTTAAGCTTTGGTCTCATACTCGAGTACTAAAAGCATACATCATCCCCCTAAATACCAGCATACCTACCTAATGGAAATCACCTTATAAAGGTCAAGGTAACCCTAAAACCTTGCTCTTCCCCTTCATTCAGCTCATCACTGGTGGGTAGATACTATGCACTCACTTTATTTTTATTTTGCAGGACTGCTGGTGCCCCAACATACAAATCTCGATTGTAGGCTGAAAGTGAAATTCAGCGTCTATAATTTGGTGCCCACCGTGGGGCCCCGTCGATTCATAGCAAGTAAATATCTCTCAGTCTAAGATCAACACAAACGCACCCATTAACATGGCTTCTGGCTGTGAACAAACACCAGACCCCGTGGTCGCACAATTGGCCGCTCTCCAAGAATGATTATAAGTGTTGGAGGAGAAGAACCTAGCCATGTGAAGCATCAACACGAGCCTTCAGAACAAATTGAAGCAGATTACCTCAACCTCTCAGCAGCGTGAAACCCTTGATCACCCCAGCGAACCAATCATTCAAACTAACCTCTTGGGAGCATGCAACGACGTGGCTAGTGACGATCCGTAAAAGCCAGCCGAAAGATCACCATATCTCACCTACCGATCCAGCGCAACAAGTCGCCTCCACCGTGTGCAAAGAGATTCAGGAGTTCAAAAAAGTGAATCTATCCGGCCTACCTGGGGTAAAACTATCGGTGAGGAAAAGCCAGGTTGAAATAATCTAGACCACTCCTTTCCTCGAGGCCTCACTCTCGTCGAACTTTCACGAAAGTTCAGCCTCTCGAACACGAGGTTATATGATGGATTCACGGACCCAGACGACCCCGTTATTTATTACAAATTTAAGATGATGTCCAAGACAGTGAGAAAAATTATAACCTCGTGTTTATTAAATTAAAGGTTTGACATTTGTAGTACGATAGTGAGAAAAATTATACTCAGCAATCTATTGGAGATTCTGAGGAAACTCATCTCTAGTTGCACTAATTGAACAATTAAAGATTTGTTGGTTAATGTTAATATTAATTATGTATTTTAGCTAGAATACAAAGTGGCGTTTCTGAATGTTTTCTTCAGATAAGAGATCAATTGTGATTTCTTTGTTTGAAGAGTTCGTTTTGGAATGGCCTTAGAGTTTGTATTCTGCTAAGATTGCAGTTTGATATACTAGTTATAAAGCCAATTATGGACTCAGATGAGCTTTCTGGAAATTTGTGTTCTCTAATTTTGATATCAGTCAGATTGTCTGATTTTATCAAAGTATAGAGAATACATATTAATAGAAGGGTAAGTGGGAGCGTACAAATTTCTTTCTAGTATTTTACATCATAATGACATTATCATTATTAAGGTAATAATGAGATGTTTATGAGGTAAAAGATTTACCTGAGTCTTATTTTATCTTGAAAGCAGTGGGAGTGGTCTATGTTATATTCGATATAAAGTTTATATATGATATAAAACATAGAGACTTGAGAGATGCTCTCATTAGTCGTACATTAGATATGATCTAATAAAGAACACAATGAGAATATATGTGTGACAGTTAATATAGTTGTTTGACAGTTAATGTGTCTATAGTATATAATATTCATCTTTCGTAAAGAATGATTCTTTGTCTAAAGAGAAATTGATTAGAATATCTAGTCAATCTTATGCATAATAGGATGATGGCATAATGAATACTATATTTAGTGCGATTAGAGATATCAATTTAATCATAATTGTTACGAGTTATTTTGATACCTTGTAGACCATAAGATGGGTCTTGAAACATATTCTTTATTATCTTTGAGATATTAAGAACAAGTTTCTTATTAATGGAGAATAAAGTCTGCAACCATTAGGGTCAGATTAGTTTTGAGTATAATTATGACGTTACAGGGTCTACGTCATAAAGTGTCAGAAAAGATGCAGTGAGAGTGTCACATATGATTCTACTGTATGAGTGGAATTAGTTCCAACTTATGAAGTTGCATAATGACCTTATAGATTAAAAGTTGTGATATAAGTATTGTGCTTGTGGTTGCCTGTATAGTATTTTTGATTTGATCCCTAAATACTTGGACAACTTAGCAGCTGAAGCAAAATTTTGATGTGGCATATAAGTCATATTGATATAGAATATAGTTTCTACAAAATATGTTTAATGTTGGTCGAGGGAAACAATTGGGTTTGTTGGACAAACTCAATATGTTATAGCGGACCTACTCGTTATTGCCTACTTCTTGAGTGCTATGTGAGTTCTTGAAGGCCATGTGTATGTGATACACATTAAGATGTGTATATGATACTGTGGATTGGCACTAGAGTAAGTGGGAAAATTTTTTATGGTTGGTGCTCGGAGTGCCAATCCGGATCGTATTTATGTACGATTCATGAATACGAGCAATACATTTTTCCATAGTATTACTTATTTATGGTTGCACCTCTTATCTTTTATTATATATGTTCCATCTAATTCATTAGATTGAAACTAAATCATGTTTAGTGATATATATATATATTAGACAAAGACCTGATAATATATAATGTAGTGCGCAATTACAACATACCTTGTAATTGACATTGGGAAGTGTCACTACTAGATATATATTATCAAATAAAGTTCCTGGTCAAGATTTACTGACACGGGTCGGTTAGTAAAAATTCCCTGAGACCAGTACATGTCGTATATCGTGACTTTGTCCGATGGTTTATCCTAATGAATAATGAGTCTCGAGAGACTCGTATAGACGTGTAGGTGTTTATTTGATAAACGCTAAACGACTCATCAAAGATTACCTAATAGATGGTTCACCAACATCAATAGGAATCTTCTCGGGTTGAGTAGCATATTGATTCTTTGACTTGAGATACCACTGTGGATATATGAGGTATCATTCACACTTTGATGGTAGTTACGTCACCGATCTATTTAGATCAAACCTCCGCCTGTTCGTTGGGTGGGGACTGATCCTCAGGATATCCTGTGTGTATCAAGATAGGGTACGCCAGTTCTGCGTACATAGCATAAGTATTCATTATGGGATTAGCAATCCGTTAAATCCATGGATCTGTGGTATACTGTAGAAGTGAGTTCTAAGTGTTATTATGAGATTGCTAATAGAAACGTCGATGAGATTATACCTATAGAGATTTGACGTTAATATCTATATCTATGGAGTAATCCGAATACCTGTGACGGAGGGATTATACGTATGTGATGACTTCGACCTGTATAGTTCAGTGAGTTTATCTATGGTTGTCATAATTTACGGATGGGTAAATTATGGACATGAAATAGGATTTCGTGACAAATGTGCCTGAACTTAGAGTCTTTCACTAATGAAATATACTCGTAGAGCACTAAGGCAACTTTTATGAATAATACTGATTATTTATAAATCGTTTAATGGTTAAACGAAAGATACATGCAATGTGACATTTTGGTCTTTTCCTAATTAATATGTAATTGTATTTAATACTTGATTTTATTAAATACACATTAATTAATTATCAAATTATGATATTTGACAAATATCATTAATTATATGTATTTGGATTATTTAAAGTAAATATAATACATATATTTGGCTATTTATATTTAAATAATTATTTAATTGTTAAATAATTAAAGTAATTAAAAATATAAAATATCTAAGTTGATATTTTATTTTTTAGAATGATTAAAGTGTTTAATGTTGACTTTTGCATTTAAAGAAAAGGTAATCAATTTGATATTTGCTACTTCAATTGTTAAAAATGTAAAATATCTATTGTCTTTTTTATTGCAAATTCCGGCCACATGACCTAAGTATATAAGGTTTTATTTTTTCATTTTGCTTCACACTTGTTGAAGTCACCAAAAACATAAACAAAAGGAGATTTGAGAGGAAAAAAAAAGAAGAAACCAAGAAGAAATGCAAGAAAGCTTGGAATTTAGTAAGTATTTCCAACTTTCTATTAGAAGGAAAATTATTCCTTTTGTTCTTGGCTATAACATATGTTGTTCTTAGTTTTTTCTACTCTCTTGTGTTTGTGTTATGATGGTTGGAAGCATGAATGAAAGATGTATACATGTGTGTTTAACAAAGTATGCTTATAAATGGTGTATAAGCACACTTTTGATCATTTAATGATCTTGTTGCCATTCTATAGTTGTTAGTGTAGGAAACGGCTTTTCCTTTGCGTGGCGAAAATTGCGGATGGTGGCACCGACTCTGGTATGGATCTTTAAAATTTACTTTGCCTTCTCCCTTTGTTGTAGTAGCCGAGATCAATCCTTTGGTGTCCAACGCTTGGATCAACCACTCGATCTTCCGAACTATAACTCGAAACCAATAAACCGAAGTGTGGGATTTACTCACAAAGATTAAAACTCTAAACAATTTGGAGAATTAAGATGTCACAATGGTTTTTGGCTTTTTGAAATTTCAAACACTCTCACAACATTTGTGAATGCTTGAACTCTCTCTATTTTCTCTCAAATTCCTTCTCACAACACTTGTGTGAATGAATGCAAAATGTTAACCTAAATAAGTGAGAGAAACGGTATAGATTATATTCTCTTACACAAGACAACTAACCTTGTCATTAAGCATCTAATGCTTCCTTGCAATGGCCAACACAAAAATGTGAATGACATACCAAAGCATAAGAAATGATAAGCTAAAGACAAGGATTTTGTCATTAAGCATCTAATGTTTTCTTTCAATGGCAAACACATAATGTGGAGGCCATACTGTGGGACACAGGACCTGGGCGACGCACGTTCCTAGGCTCGCGGCCTAGTTTGGGAAGTACTGAATAACATGGAGTCGCCACCCGGTGTGAACCGGGACAAAGATTTAAGGCCGCACTCACCCCTCGCAAGGGAAGACCTCAAACCATTGGGTTCGGAATGGTCCCTTACTTATGTCACTTGTAATGAAAGGATTCATGTAATAATTTAACTAAGCTTAAGTAACACTTATTTCCAATAGTATCATGCTTCTAAATTCTCATGTGTAAAATAAAACTCATGTACGCATTTCACATATATCTTACATTCAAATTTGCATGCTTAACATATATCAAGATAGCAACGAACATACAATTTTGCATATTACATTCAAGAAAACACAAGCACACATATTGACCATACAAGCACACATATTGGCACTCTTCCAAACGGTACGTGGAATTGTAGCCCAAGTACAGACCGCACTACCGTCCATTCGGAGTCGGCTACGGAATTTACGTCTGGGTTTCCATCCGATATACCGCAAGAAACAATACCCAAATATTACATTGACATAAGCATACGAATTGTAATACATTGACACATTTGCATAAGAAAGATCAATCAATAGGCAATTATGCATGGATATGATAAGACAGACTCAGTTCAGTGTGTGCACGTTCGTGTAGCGTTCGTAAACGCGTTCGAACGGAATGAAACAGAATGCTCACGTTCGAGTAGCGTTCGTAAACGCGTTCGAACGGAAATGAAACAGAATGCTCACGTTCGAGTAGCGTTCGTAAACGCGTTCGAACGGAAATGAAACAGAATGCTCACGTTCGAGTAGCGTTCGTAAACGCGTTCGAACAGAAATGAGACCTGATGCATGATAAGGCAAAATTTATGCGCGTTCGAGTTGCGTTCGTGAACGCGTTCGAACGGATACGGACCTGATGCAATACATAAACAAAAATAAAAGGGCGCGGCGAAGCACTGCCGTAAAGGTGACCTTTTGGGGCTCTTGATCTCTCAAAGAGAGGACCTTTAGACCAACATGCTAAGCCCATGCGCGTCATATCACACATGCAAGAATAGAACCAATCATATCAACCAAGTATGCCCGATTGAACGCATCTTACATCCAATCCGAACACACGTCAACCGGCGCGGCAAAGCATCGTGGTAAAGGGCTTTTAGCCCCTCCCCATAGGGGATCTCACAACACACTTACTAAGCCCATGCGCTCGATTGACTTATACATACGAAAATAAAGATAATAATATCAAACTAAGTATGCTCGATTGAACGTATCTTGCGTCCAACCGAACATACATCAACCTGCGCGGCGAAGTAGTGTCACGAAGGTGGCCTTTTCGGCTCTTTGTCTCACAAATGGAGGACCTTTGGACTAACTCACTAAGCCCATGCGCTTGGTTGAATCATACAAAAATAAACAATATATTGAATTCAAGAGAAAACTAAATAAACAAAAAGCAACACAACGAAAGAGAGATGGTGCCGTTTACTCAAGCGGTACGTGGAGTTGTGGCCCGAGTACAGATCATATTACCGTCCATTCGGAATCGGCTATGAAATTTATGTCCGGGTTTCCATCCGATATACCGCGAGAGTTGACACATCTCTCATTCATCTAATGCCCACGACATATTACATCTCATAATTCATGCATATTTACATACTCAAAATCACAACACACATTCAACATTACAATCATACAAGAAATACTTAATAACTAATGCGGAAAAGGAAGACAAGTGTGAAAGATACCCTCAGGTCTAACCTTTTAAGCCGTCTCTCGGACTCACGTTCCACGAAGATCGAAAGGGGGGTAAAGCTCCGCAACTTTTCTGGTCCCTGGTTCAACGTCCTAGCTCACTGCTTCGCTGCTTTGCTTATTGTTCGAACTCCGTTCTGCTCCTATTCGGCTCCTGTTTTGCTGCTCACTGCACGGGCTACCTGTTTCAATGTTTTCAAAGAACTATTCCAAGTTGTGTGGGTTCTTAGTGCAATTAAAAGTGATTATTTTTAAGGTTATCTATGTAGTTTTCTAAGTTACTGTTTTTTTTAAGGATTTTGGGCTACTGTTTTAAGGTAATCTAGGAGGTTGTTTTTGGCGTGTTTTAGAATTCGGCTATGGGGAGTTTGGGTTCGGCTATGGAGGGTGGTCTTGTGGTGGTTTCTTTGTTTTCTTTTTGTGTGTGTATGAATTGTTTTTCTCTGGATGTGTTTTTGGGTGTGTAGAGAGAGTTTAGAGAAAATGAGAGAGCTTGGGTGTGAATTGTGTTTTCTGAAGGAGAGGAATGGCCTTGGTTAGAGGTTGTTTATATAGAGAATGGCTAGGGTTTACAAGGGAAGGGATTTGTGCATTAAATTAGGATATGATTTAGTTTTAAACAAGGAAATCAACAGCTTGAGGGGGGGACCAAATATTTTACTTTAGAAGTTGTAATATTTAATTTGTGTTGGTTTAGGAATACAAATATTTTATATTGGTAAGTATCTTATTAGATTAGGAAGTCAAATATATGATTGGATTTAATTGGTTAAGGTTGATTTTAATTTGGTATGATTATATTTTGATTTAGTATGTGATTTGTTTATTTTAGGCATGATTTTAGTTTAAGTTGGTAATTGTTTATTTTAATTGGTAAATATTTAAATGTTTTATTTTAATGTTTAATATTTAATTTAATATTTAATTATTTAATTTGGGATGTGTTTTATGGGCTTTGGGAGCTAAATGGGCTGGGTGTGAGGCTAGCAGCAAAACCAGAATTACCGACACCGTTCGAACGCTCCCTCGAACGCTGCACGAACGCCCGCAATCTGTTTCCCGTTCGAACGAAGTAACGAACGCAGCACCAACGAAGACAGTGAGCTTGCTTATTCTGAATTTTCCCTTCCGATATCCGTTTCCCGCGGCTTCCGTGACTCAAAAGGTAGTTGTCTCTAAATAAGACTCTTCATCGGGTTTCATGTGTAAAAATGCAGTGCCTACAGTCGCCCCCACTTTGATGGGCTTGTGTAATGTGCAACAGTGACAATCCTATCAAAGTTATGCAATGCATTTCTACTTACCTGGCTCGCCAGCTGTCACTTGACTTACCATGTGTTGAGTTGCGTTGATTTGGTGGTGAGGTGCTGCGACCCCTGGTCCATTCCTGAAGCTGAGGGTCTGAGGGTATTGTTCCCATTTTGAGCTGAAGGTCTTGTTCCCTGAATTGTTGAGTGTTGGGTTTTGTTTCCGTGGGTCTTGTTCCCATTTCGTGCTGAGGGTCTTGTTCCCTGAATTGTTGAGTGTTGGGTTTTGTTCCCGTGGGTCTTGTTCCCGTGGGTCTTGTTCCCATTTTGAGCTGAGGGTCTTGTTCCCTGAATTGTTGAGTGTTGGGTTTTGTTCCCGTGGGTCTTGTTCCCATTTTGAGCTGAGGGTCTTGTTCCCTGAATTGTTGAGTGGTGGGTTTTGTTCCCGTGGGTCTTGTTCCCATTTTGAGCTGAGGGTCTTGTTCCCTGAATTGTTGAGTGGTGGGTTTTGTTCCCGTGGGTCTTGTTCCCATTTTGAGCTGAGGGTCTTGTTCCCTGAATTGTGTTGATATGAGGCTTTATTCCTCCCGAGCTTTATTCCCGGACTGTACTGATATGAGGCTTTCTTCCCCTTGAGCTTTGTTCTCAAACTGTACTGAATGTGGGCTTTATTCCCGAACTGTTGCGATGATGGTCCATTTCGAACCGTGCTCCATTTTCGGAGTGCCATTCCCGGCTTGTTCATTCTTGAACTGCCCATTCCCGGACCATATCTCCATTCTCGAGTGCCATTCTCGGCAGAACTGATCTGATGTAATGTGGGCCTCGACCCTGGGATTCATTCCCAAACTGTGTTTGATGTGGGCCTCGACCCTGGGACTCATCCCCAAAACTGATTGCTGAAGTGGGCCTCGGCCCCAACTGCTACTGACATGGGCCTCGCCCCCCAGATTGATACTGAATGTGGGCCTCGACCCTGGGATTCATTCCCTTGGGATTCATTCCCGAAACTCTGCTATTGTACTGTTACTGCTTCTGGTTGGCTTGCTTTTGACGCTTTCTCTTTTTCTCCTCTGAAACCTGTTATTACCAAACAGAACAAACACAAAAAGGATGCGAATATGTTACGTGTATGCATGCATGCATGATTGGGTTTCCTATCCCGTTAGGTTAGGTCTTCTGTCATTCTCTTGGTGACTGCTCGGTTTTCTCTCCCTCGGGTAAAGTATTGCTTTATTCTTTCCAAATTGATCGGCTTGGTGAACTCATTCCCTTCTGACAGTCTCATTGCCCAATTTCCCTATTTCTGAATGGCTATCTCATATTTTCTGTTTTCTTATTCTGAGGATTCCCCGAGTTCTAAATATCGCTGAGTATCATAGTACTAAGGCTTAATGCTTTTCTCAAATATACTCATGTTGCAGAAGAGATTCAGCGAAATGAACGTCTTTATTATCATAAAAAAGGTTCGAACAAGTAGACAAAACCAATGTCTTTATTAAAAATGCAAGATCAAATAAACTAGGAGGAACAGCTTCATCATTCGCAGCATTGCCTTCTCCCTTGACCTATGGTCCTTCGTTGTCATCCATGTAATAAGCTTGGTGATGGAGGGTTTTGAGGACAAAGGTTTCGGGTAGGCCAGAGTTGATCATGTAGGTAGGTGGTGGAACAAAGTGGTAGTTTGGTAGAGGGTTTCTGTGTGTGTCAGGTTGTTCTTTCTCTGGGTCGGGTATTTTGTGAGCATCGATGAGGTTTTGGATTTCATGCCTAAGGGGGGGGCAGTTGTCAGTGTCATGACCTTTTTGCTGGTGGAAGTGGCAATATTGGCTCAGGTCGTAAGTAGTGTGGCACAGGGTTTGGGATTGGTCTAGGGTCTAAAGGCTTCAGGAGTCCTTGTCCTTTCAACTTCTCAAGCACCCTTGATATAGGTCTACCAAGATTGGAGAACCGCCTATTTCTGACGGTAGCGACCTCTGCCGTAGTGGGCTTGGTCTCAAAATGCCCTCCAAAAGTTCTTTTATTCTGGCCATAAAACTTTTTGTTTTCAGCCTCCTCTTCTTCAATATCCATAACAGTCTCTCTCAACTGTCGGAAATCCACAATCATGGAGGTCATTCTCCTCAGCTTGCCATAAATTGAGGGCTTAGTACCCTTGATGATCATTTTGATCTGGTCCTTTTCTGAGGGCCGGGTCTGCATCTTCAGAAGCTGGCTCCTCCAGCGGTCCACATACCCTTTGAAGCTCTCCTCCGGCTTCTGCTTAGTGTTCTCCAAATCTCGGAGTGACAAATCAATCTCCAAGTCTGTAACATACTGCTTCAGAAAAGCATCAGCTAGTTCCTTCCAATCTTCCTTAACCTTCTTCTCAAGGCTATGATACCAAACCACAGGTGCCCCCTCGAGTGACATCCCAAACATCTTTTGGACTTGGCGCTGAGACAGGCCAACTGAACTCATAACAGACACATACTGACGGAGATGCACCCTTGGATCTCCATTCCCATTGAACTTAGCCAAATCCGGCATCTTAAACTGCGCTGGCAACTGCTCCTCGAACTTCATTGTCTCATAGTCTAGCAAATCTTCATTCTTACCCCTCATCTTGCGGGTAACGGATTCAACCTGCTCCCTGAGTTTCTGTATCTCGGCCTGAGACCCAATTACTCTGTCTGTTGCATACTCTGCATTATCATCATCAAAAGCGGGTATATCACCCCCAACCCATTCGGGGGCTCCTCGCGCCTTACATTCTCAGGATCTCCCCCGGCACGGGGCATAGCCATATTAGTCATGGCAGTAGTCAAGGCTTGCAACTGTTCAGTAATCTTGGCGAAGCCATTTTCCAACTGATCTATCCGGGATACCTCAGTATCTGATTCACTCATGTCTGTTCTCGGTATTTTGGTGAGTCTTCCCTTTTTTCTAACCCAACGGGAATCTATGATGGCTTTCAGAACACAAGGGTTAACATGATGTATGTATGCATGATGTGCATAAGAATATATAACATATATTAAATCAAATAAAATTCTCAAACAAATCGGCCTATTATCATTTTAGAAGCTTTTGGGACAACTGTCATAAGAGTGAACCCGTCCCAGTTTAAATGGCCTAACGAGTTCATGTCTTATGGCAAAGAGCCCAACTAGATCCAAATGATAAAATTCCGAACACAATCATAAAATGGCCCATTGTTATTTAGAAACCTTTTGGCCCAATCGTCATAAGATGTGTCTTGTTCCAGTTTAAATGGCCCAACAAGCCCATATCCCATGATAAATGGTCCAAATGGATCCAAACAACGATGTTCCCAAACACAAGTCATAAAAGATGATGCTAACATGACGTAATAATTTTTTTTTTTTTTTTTTTTTTTACAAAGTGGCCCATCAATATTTCAGAAGCTTTGGGCCTAATAGTCATAAGGTACAAACTTGCCCCAGTTTAAATGGCCCAGCAAGCCCGCATTTCTGACAATAGTCCAACTGCTTCCAAATGAGGATGGTCCACAAGCACATACTCAAGGAAATAATTGCTACTTTGACCATATAAACCAGTCTATGGGTGGATTTGCAAGAGTGTGGACAAAGGCTCTCACTGGCGAAGAATAGCCCACAACTAGGTCTCCCCACTCAAGGGTTCGAGCGACCAAGTGAGCGTATTTTTTATACACTAAGGTACGTGCCAATGAGCTATGGTGTGTGACGGACTGTCAAATGGATTTCCCGTTGTAGATCCCCCAGAGGGAAGGTGGAGCGAGGCTCACTTAAATACCCAAGCCTCTTAGGCTCTTATCGCTTGTTGTCAGGAATAAACAACGAGTCCTCCAAATTAGTCCATCACAAAGGCTACGAGTAGATGGCCATATAGGTGTCCTCACAGCTTTTCCTTCTAGAAAGGTAGTGAGTGAAGGAAGACACCAAACCATTACCTAGCCTCAAAGTGCCCTTGATTAAACCCTCACTATCCACTATAGACATGGCCAATTAAAACATAAATCCACTCATTACAAGACAATATTTCGGGGCCAACTTTACATCCCCAGTGGAGTCGCCAGACTGTGGGACACAGGACCTGGGCGACGCCGTTCCTAGGCTCGCGGCCTAGTTTGGGAAGTACTGAATAACATGGAGTCGCCCCGGTGTGAACCGGGACAAAGATTTAAGGCCGCACTCACCCCTCGCAAGGGAAGACCTCAAACCGTTGGGTTCGGAATGGTCCCTTACTTATGTCACTTGTAATGAAAGGATTCATGTAATAATTTAACTAAGCTTAAGTAACACTTATTTCCAATAGTATCATGCTTCTAAATTCTCATGTGTAAAATAAAACTCATGTACGCATTTCACATATATCTTACATTTAAATTTGCATGCTTAACATATATCAAGATAGCAACGAACATACAATTTTGCATATTACATTCAAGAAAACACAAGCACACATATTGACCATACAAGCACACATATTGGCACTCTTCCAAACGGTACGTGGAATTGTAGCCCAAGTACAGACCGCACTACCGTCCATTCGGAGTCGGCTACGGAATTTACGTCTGGGTTTCCATCCGATATACCGCAAGAAACAATACCCAAATATTACATGACATAAGCATACGAATTGTAATACATTGACACATTTGCATAAGAAAGATCAATCAATAGGCAATTATGCATGGATATGATAAGACAGACTCAGTTCAGTGTGTGCACGTTCGTGTAGCGTTCGTAAACGCGTTCGAACGGAAATGAAACAGAATGCTCACGTTCGAGTAGCGTTCGTAAACGCGTTCGAACGGAAATGAAACAGAATGCTCACGTTCGAGTAGCGTTCGTAAACGCGTTCGAACGGAAATGAGACCTGATGGATGATAAGGCAAAATTTATGCGCGTTCGAGTTGCGTTCGTGAACGCGTTCGAACGGATACGGACCTGATGCAATACATAAACAGAAAATAAAAGGGCGCGGCGAAGCACTGCCGTAAAGGTGACCTTTTGGGGCTCTTGATCTCTCAAAGAGAGGACCTTTAGACCAACATGCTAAGCCCATGCGCGTCATATCACACATGCAAGAATAGAACCAATCATATCAACCAAGTATGCCCGATTGAACGCATCTTACATCCAATCCGAACACACGTCAACCGGCGCGGCAAAGCATCGTGGTAAAGGGCTTTTAGCCCCTCCCCATAGGGGATCTCACAACACACTTACTAAGCCCATGCGCTCGATTGACTTATACATACGAAAATAAAGATAATAATATCAAACTAAGTATGCTCGATTGAACGTATCTTGCGTCCAACCGAACATACATCAACCGGCGCGGCGAAGTAGTGTCACGAAGGTGGCCTTTTCGGCTCTTTGTCTCACAAATGGAGGACCTTTGGACTAACTCACTAAGCCCATGCGCTTGGTTGAATCATACAAAAATAAACAATATATTGAATTCAAGAGAAAACTAAATAACAAAAAGCAACACAACGAAAGAGAGATGGTGCCGTTTACTCAAGCGGTACGTGGAGTTGTGGCCCGAGTACAGATCATATTACCGTCCATTCGGAATCGGCTATGAAATTTATGTCCGGGTTTCCATCCGATATACCGCGAGAGTTGACACATCTCTCATTCATCTAATGCCCACGACATATTACATCTCATAATTCATGCATATTTACATACTCAAAAATCACAACACACATTTCAATTACAATCATACAAGAAATACTTAATAACTAATGCGGAAAAGGAAGACAAGTGTGAAAGATACCCTCAGGTCTAACCTTTTAAGCCGTCTCTCGGACTCACGTTCCACGAAGATCGAAAGGGGGGTAAAGCTCCGCAACTTTTCTGGTCCCTGGTTCAACGTCCTAGCTCACTGCTTCGCTGCTTTGCTTATTGTTCGAACTCCGTTCTGCTCCTATTCGGCTCCTGTTTTGCTGCTCACTGCACGGGCTACCTGTTTCAATGTTTTCAAAGAACTATTCCAAGTTGTGTGGGTTCTTAGTGCAATTAAAAGTGATTATTTTTAAGGTTATCTATGTAGTTTTCTAAGTTACTGTTTTTTTTAAGGATTTTGGGCTACTGTTTTAAGGTAATCTAGGAGGTTGTTTTGGCGTGTTTTAGAATTCGGCTATGGGGGAGTTGGGTTCGGCTATGGAGGGTGGTCTTGTGGTGGTTCTTTGTTTTCTTTTTGTGTGTGTATGAAGTGTTTTCTCTTGGATGTGTTTTGGGTGTGTGTAGAGAGAGTAGAGAAAAATGAGAGAGCTTGGGTGTGAATTGTGTTTTGTGAAGGAGAGGAATGGCCTTGGTTAGAGGTTGTTTATATAGAGAATGGCTAGGGTTTACAAGGGAAGGGATTTGTGCATTAAATTAGGATATGATTTAGTTTTAAACAAGGAAATCAAAGGATTGAGGGGGGGACAAATATTTTACTTTAGGAAGTTGTAATATTTAATTTGTGTTGGTTTAGGAATACAATATTTTATATTGGTAAGTATCTTATTAGATTAGGAAGTCAAATATATGATTGGATTAATTGGTTAAGGTTGATTTTAATTTGGTATGATTATATTTTGATTTAGTATGTGATTTGTTTTTTAGGCATGATTTTAGTTTAAGTTGGTAATTGTTTATTTTAATTGGTAAATGATTTAAATGTTTTTTTAATGTTTAATATTTAATTTAATATTTAATTATTTAATTTGGGATGTGTTTTATGGGCTTTGGGGAGCTAAATGGGCTGGGTGTGAGGCTAGCAGCAAAACCAGAATTACCGACACCGTTCGAACGCTCCCTCGAACGCTGCACGAACGCCCGCAATCTGTTTCCGTTCGAACGAAGAAGTAACGAACGCAGCACCAACGAAGACAGTGAGCTTGCTTATTCTGAATTTCCCCTTCTGATATCCGTTTCCCGCGGCTTCCGTGACTCAAAAGGTAGTTGTCTCTAAATAAGACTCCTCATCGGGTTTCATGTGTAAAAATGCAGTGCCTACACTACCAAGCATAAGAATGGATTAGCTAATGAAAAAACTATTAGGTGTATACAAGCCACCTAATAGACATAATAAATTGGAGAGCATGGCAAGCCATATGACTTTATCTCCTAAGGTAAATAAAAATCACCATCTCAATAATAATTAAATTACCTTCATTTATGTTGTAGTAATTATCTCATAATTATTACTAACTTGATTATCTCATAATTAAGACTTGATTATCTCATAATCAAGACTTGATTATTTCATAATCAAAAAATTCTAGAAAACATTAAGTTAAACTAATTTAACATAGTTTTCATTTGTGACAATAAATATTATTAATCTCATTAGTAATATTTAAATATTATGTGAGCATATTATTAGACAATCTAATTATATTATGTTTGCTACAGTTAATCGAGCTAGCACGGGGACCAAATGGACCTACGGTTTCGAGCTCCAATAATGTCGAAATATTGATTAAACTTTTTAATCAAATATTATGAATTATTAACTCCTCGTTATTCCACTAAAAACTTGAAGTTGAACTTCTGTTACCGTAGATGGATAAAATAAACCGAACAACTTCGGTGTCCATCGGTATAGTCATTACATATCGATATAGCACTTCACGAATATCTCATAAATAGAGCTAGGTCAAAAGTTCGTTAAACCCCTCTAAATATTTTTTCTCTTAAGCACCATTGATTTTATACTGAACAATTAATTCATAACAATTATGAATATAAAACTTTCTATTCGTAATAGAAAAGTTGAGCGCTCATATTGTTCAAGTCCCGAATCAACTCTTAAAAAAGATATTCTTTTACTTCTCGTAAGAATGAGTGAATTTCATATCTATGTAAAATGTTCTCAGCTATACACTAAACCATATCTCCAAAATACATAGTTATTGGCTGGGAATGCAACACCAACCTCACCATAGTAAATCAAAGGACATAGCTTGTCATGCAGAAGTTCGTAATACACTCAGGATTAAGATCGAATCCATATATGACCATTTAGTAGATAAAATAAATTTCTTCGGTTAAAGGATATTAAAAGAAATCCATATATATCTGAGTCTAGTCCTATATGATCTCATCATACAAGGTGCCTATATTCCCATGTTACTACATGAACGATCCTGGATCAAGGTCGCCATACAAGTATAGAATGGACCGCAGCTATAGATAAACCACAAATAAAGTACCTGTTTTTTTTTCTCTACGGACTATTTAGATTACTAACTTCAGACATAAACCCTCTTGTGCATCAAACATACACCAAGTCTGAAGGTACAATAGTAATCAAGGTAAATAAGACAATTGGACAATTTGCGATATAAATCAAAATACTTTGATAAAATGAATAATGCATTTATTATTTTTACAATGATCAATTCTGTTTTACAATATATGAGGCTTTAAGACATAAATCCCAACAATCTCCCACTTAGACTAGAGAAAATGAGACATGTCATGTAATTCTAAACCCTTTAGGCGAGCTTCAAACATTTTAGCTGATAAGGTCTTTGTTAACGGATCAGCCAGGTTGTCTGTGGATGGAATCTGCATGACAGCGACATCTCCTCTCTGCACTATCTCCCTGATAAGGTGATGTTTTCTCTCAATATACTTGCCCTCTTGTGGCTTCTTGGTTCTTTAGAGTTCGCCACTGCACCACTATTATCACAATAAAGTGTGAGCGGTTTATCCATATCTGGAACAACTTCCAGATCTGCCAAGAACTTACGGAGCCAGACTGCTTCCTTAGCTGCTTCACAAGCTGTTAAATATTCAGCCTCCATGGTGGAGTCAGCAATACAAGATTTCTGTATGCTCCTCCATACTATAGCCCTACCACCTAGGGTGAACACTAATCCAGATGTTGGTTTCCTAGAATCGAAATCCGTCTGAAAATCAGAGTCAGTATATCCTCTCAGAATCATATCCTGACTTGTATATACAAGCATATAATTTCTCGTTCTCTGAAGATACTTGAGAATGGTTTCATTTTTCACACGCACCCAACCAATGATCTAATCCTGGGTTGGATTGAAACCTACTGACCACTCTCACTGTAAAATAGATGCCTGGTCTCGTGCATAACATAGCATACATAAGACTTCCAACTGCTGAAGCATATGGTATATGTCTCATCTCCTCAACTCCTTGAGGTGTCTTAGGAGACTGTTCCTTAGACAAATGAATTCCATGCCTAAAAGGTAAATTACCTTTCTTGGAATTCTGCAAACCATACAAGAATCTTGTCGATATAGGTTGCTTGAGACATTGCTAACAGTCGTTTCTTGTGATCCCGAATGATCTGGACCCAAGTACATAACTTGCCTCTCCCAAATCTTTTTTTTTTGGAATTGGTTAGCTAGCCAGATTTTCACGTCCGATAATATCTTTACATTATTCCCAATGAGTAAAATATCATCAACGTATAATACAAGGAAAACCACATTCCCATCAATGATGCACTTGTAGACACAAGGCTCATCGATGTTCTGCTCAAAGTTATAATACTTGATCGTAGTATCAAATATTATGTTCCAAGATCTAGACGCTTGCTTAAGTCCATAAATAAACCTTTGTAACTTTCAAACTTTTTTACTCTTGACCTTGGGTAATGAACACCTCTGGTTGTACCATATAGATACTCTCATCAAGATTTTATTCATGAATGCAGTCTTGATGCCCATTGGCCAAATCTCATAGTCATAATATACGGCAATGGAAAGAAGAATTTGATAGGATTTAATCATGGCTACTGGAGATAAGTTTCCTCATAGTCCAACTCACTCTTTTGGGTATAACCTTTTGAAACTAGTCTAGCCTTGAAATTCTGTACTTTCCTTCATCTATTCCTCTTTTTTATCTTGTAATCCACTTGCAAACCTATGGGTTTAACAATCAGTTGGTCTATAAGTTCCCAGACTGAGTTAGAGTACATAGACTCCTCTTGATGTTCATATGTCTTGAGCCATTCCTATTTTCAGTATCTTCTATTGTACTACGATAGGTCAATGATCATGTATACCTGAAGGGGTTATTTAGGGGGTGAATCCGGTAACGCAGCGGAAGCGGTGAAAATCCGATTTTCAGATTTCAAAACTTTTTCTCGATAAATTAAATAAACATATTTATTTAATATTCCAATAATCAAATTATGAAAATAAATTCAATAAAACAATTTTAAGTGAATTTACCGAAATACCCTTGCTTTGTATTTTTGTCCGTTTTAGTCCGAAATTGATCCAATCAATTTTGAATGATTCTAAATCATTTCTAAGATGAACTTATGATGTTCAAAACATCAAAACACCAAAGCAACCAAAATCCCCAATTTCCTTCACAATGCCGAGAGCACCATTTGGTGCCAATTGACCATTTGGTCATTTCATGCTTCAAAACTCATCCAAATGAAATCCAATCAACATGAAACTTTGCATGCATCATATACACACCCAAATGCTCAACATATATGAAAACCCCCAAATTTGGAATAGTTTATAACCCTAATTTTTCAATTTCCACAAATTGGACAAATTAGCCTTACATTAAATCAATGTTTCAATCATCAATCTTTCATCTAATTCAAGTCTCAACACAATGAAACAACTCAAGATCAAATCTAGGTCATTTAAGAGTGGGTCAAAAACTCTAGAATAGCAACATGGTTTCATAAACCTTAAAAGAATACATATAACTACACTAGTTACATTCTTGTTCATCATACATGCTCAACACTTTCAAAAACAAATTCCATCATCAAAAACACAAGAAATAAAGAAAAGAATAACTTAAGAAACTCATAGAGTAGCCTAGATCCTAAGGAACAAATTCCTTTCTAATAGTAAGTTTAAGAAACTTACAAAATCCAAGCTTTTCTTTAAGTTTTCTTTTCTCCTTCACTTCTTTCTTTGTCTTTCTTCAATGGAGTTTTTGTTTTTGGTAAAGTGTGTATTAGGTTAAGTGAAATGAAAAATGAAAAACAATTTATATGTGTAACAATTACACCTTGGCCGAAATTTTAAGCCAAATCAAGAAATTGTAATTTCATTTTCATTTCAATTATCATAATGTCAACTTGCACAAATATCTTATAAACTACTTTATTAGATATTTATTTGGTCAACAACAACTAATGTCATTTACTTTATTATCCTAACATAAGATATTTATATTTTAATTAATTTAATCATTTAACAATTAAATAATTAATTAATTAATCAAATACAAATATATTAAATATATGTATAATATTTACATTAAATATTAAAAACATATATTCATTTAGGAAATAAGTCAAATAACTCATTTTGACTATTAATTAATGTGTATTTAAATTAATCAAGTATTAAATGTAAATACACAATAATTAAGGAAATGACTATCTAGTCTCTTTAGCATGTATCTTGCGTTTAACCATTAAACGACTTTATAAATAATCAATATTATTTATTTATGTTGCTCTAGTGCTCAACGAGTATGTTTCATTATTGAGACTCTCTAGGTTCAGGTATATCCGTCACGAAATCAAATTTCATGTCCATAATCTATCCACCCGTAGATTATGACGATCACGGATAATCTCGCTAACCATACAGGTCGAGGTCATCGCAAATGTATAATTCCTCCGTCACAGGTATCCGGATAAATCCCAGAGATATAGATGTAAACGTCAAATCTCTATCGGGATTATCCAGTCGACTATTCTATTAGCAATCTCAAAAAGAATGTTTAGAACTAGCTTCTAAACTTACCACGGGCCCATGGTTTTATCTGATTGCTAATCATATGGACTACCTATGCTCTGGTACACAGAACTGACGGATCCTATCTTGATACACATAGGACACCCTGAGGATCTATCTACACCCAACGAACAGGCGGAGGTCTGATCTAAATAGATCGGTGACGTGACTGCCATCTAAGTGTAGAAGATGTCTCATGTGCCCACAATGGCATCTCAAGTCTAAGAATCACAAGTGCTACTCAACCCAAGAAGATTCTTATTGACGCTGGTGTACCATCCATTAAGAATCTTCGGTGAGTCGTTCAGTGTTTATCCGCTATAAACACCTACACGTCTATACTAGTCTCCAAGACTAATGGTTCATTGAGAAACCATTGGAATCATATATTCCAGTATACGACATGTACCGGTCTCAACGGGTTTACTATACTGACCAAGTAGTGTAAACCTTGACCAGGAACTGTCTGAGAATGACAACGTCATGATACGACTCAATGTCCGTTGCGACGCTTTTGCAACTGTATCATGACTAATCATTCTAAGGTCATTACGTCTTTACCATATAAAAGATTAGATTATATTATAGAAACTGCATATATTATTACTAATAATAATGTTTTACAGAAGTATTTAACAAAATACAACCGGGAATTGGCGCTCTGAGCACCAACCCCTACAAAATCTCCCACTTGCTCTAGTGCCAATATCGATTGTATCTAATACCCATCGACTCCACGTGTTTATCAAATAACTTCGGAGGTATGGCCTTCGTCAGCGGGTCTGCTACATTGTCTTCACTCGGTACCTTGCACACGACAATATCCCCTCGCGACACGATCTCTCGAATGATGTGGTACTTGCGTTCCACATGCTTCGACTTCTGATGCGCCCTCGGTTCCTTTGCTTGCGCAATGGCTCCAGTATTATCACAGTATAACGGAATCGCATTCTCGATACTTGGGACAACTCCCAATTCTGTGATAAAGTTCTTTATCCACACAGCCTCTTTTGCGGCTTCAGAAGCTGCAATATATTCCGCCTCAGTGGTGGAATCAGCTGTAGATCCCTGTTTGGAACTCTTCCAACATACTGCACCTCCGTTAAGGGTAAAGACAAATCCAGATGTAGACTTTCTATCATCGGGATCCGATTGAAATCGGAGTCTGTATACCCGTTAACCTGCAGTTCGTTTCCTCCATATATTATTAACTTATCCTTAGTACCTTTAAGATACTTTAGGATATGTTTAATGGCCATCCAATGGTCATTACCTGGATTGGACTGATATCGACTAGTTACGCTAACAGCGAAACTGATATCAGGCCTCGTACATAACATGGCATACATTATGCTACCCAAACACGAAGCATAAGGTTGGTTAGACATTCTAACCTTCTCATCTTCTGTTTGTGGACACATCTTCTTAGAAAGATGAATCCCATGTCTGAACGGTATGTTTGCTGTCTTACAGTTACCAAAGCTATACCGTTCCAAGATCTTATCTACGTACGTTGATTGGGATAACCCAATCAGCCTCCTTTGTCTATCTCGATAGAGTTTTATCCCTAAAACATAGGAAGCTTCTCCCAGGTCCTTCATGGAGAAATTCTTACAGAGATACGCTTTGACGCTTTGTAACATACCTAAATCATTCCCAATGATTAGGATGTCATCAACATACAGGACTAAAAATACGACCATGCTCCCACTGGCCTTCTGATACACACAGGATTCTTCCGAATTCTTGAGAAAACCAGACGATCTGATAATCTCGTCGAATCGAAGATTCCAACTTCGTGAAGCTTGTTTAAGTCCATAAATGGACTTCTTAAGCTTACATACCATACCCGAGGTTTCGCTGGATGTGAAACCTTCCGGCTGTTCCATATAGATTTCTTCATCAAGAATCCATTTAGAAAAGCCGTTTTGACATCCATTTGCCAAATCTCGTAGTCATGATACGCAGCTATAGAAAGCAAAATCCGGATAGACTTAAGCATTGCTACCGGCGAAAAAGTTTCATCGTAGTCGACGCCAGGTCGCTGCGTGTAACCTTTTGCTACCAGTCGGGCCTTGTAAGTTTCAACCTTACCGTCAGGCCCGCGCTTCCTCTTGTAAACCCATTTACAACCGATAGGAACAATTCCTTCGGGAAGCGGAATCAAGTCCCAAACTTGATTTTCATGCATTGAGTCTATCTCGGATTTCATGGCACTTTGCCATTTCACGGAGTCGATGTCCAACATCGATTCTCTATAGGTGAAAGGATCTGTCTCTTCAACTAAGAGAACATCCAGACTCTTTTCTTGTATCAAATACAAGCGTTCAGGAGGTCTAGATACCCTTTCCGACCTACGGAGTGGTGTGTGTTGAAGGTCCTTCATCTACTTGACTTGAACTTCAGGTTCCTCCGTTGGTTCGTTGTTTTCAGGTTGGACTTCATCAAGCTCAACCTGTCTATGATCACCACCTTCTGACAAAAATTCTACTTCTAGAAATTTTGCGAAGCGAGCTACGAACACATTTCGATGCTCGGTATCATAGAACAGATATCCCCTCATTCGAGGGATATCCAACAAACCTAAACTTTTGCCCTCGAGGCGAAAGCTTACTTTGCTGAGTTACCCTGACATAGGCAGGACAACCCCAAACCTTAATATAATTAAGATTCGGTCTCCTACCGAACCATATCTGATACGGTGTCGTAGGAACAGCCTTTGAAGGAATCTTATTCAAAAGATGTGCGGCTGTTAAGAGACAGTACCCCATAAGTAATAGGGCAAATCTGTGAAACTCAACATCGATCGGACCATATCCAATAAAGTCCGATTTCTCCTTTCAGATACACCATTGTGCTGTGGTGTACCTGGAGGAGTATATTGAGCGAGAATCCCATTCTCCTTCATATAATCCATGAACTCACCACTCATATATTCGCCGCCTCGATCTGATCGAAGGCATTTAATATATTTACCAGTTTGTTTTTCTACTTCATTTCGGAACTCTTTGAACTTTTCAAAGGTTTCCGATTTATGTCGCATCAAATACACATAACCGTACCGTGACAAATCATCGGTAAAGGTAACGAAGTACGAATAACCACTGTGAGCAGTTTGACTTAGTGGACCACATACATCAGAATGTACGAGTTCCAGTAAGTTTGTGGCACGGTGTCCAACACCAGAAAATGGGGCTTTGGTCATCTTACCCTGAATACAGGATTCACAAGTTGGATAGGATTCAATGGTAAGATCTGATATCAAACCATTCCTAACCAATTGGGTAAGGCGTTTAACGCCAATGTGACCAAGTCTCATATGCCAAAGTTCAGTATTATTAATTACAGGTAAACTACGTTTATTAACTCCAGTATTTAATATATCTTTTGAAGTTTGCAATGTGTAATGACCATGCTGGTTTGGACAACTAAGGATCTGAATATTATTTTATCATATAAATACAAAGAACTATTCTTATTAATACAATAAATAGCCTTCTGTATCTAATACAAAAAGTGATATAATATTAGCGACACATCCCGGTACAAAATGACAGTCATGTAACAAAAGTGTCCCATTCGGCAATGAGATCTCGCATACTCCCACTGCAACTGCATCCAAAGAGTCTCCACTCCCGAACCGCAACTGCATCTCTCCTGGCTTCAGCCTCCTACTTTCCTTCAGCACCTGCAACGAATTGCAAATGTGAATGGGACAAGCAGAATCTAAAATCCAGCTGGATGTAACGGCTTCACAAGCCAAAGATAAATCAATAACTGGAAAAATAAAAGTACCTGATGTAGATGCTCTGTCTCTCCTCAGCTGGGCAATGTAATCTGGACAGTTCCTCTCTCCAGTGCCCGACCTTGCCGCAGTGGTGGCATTTGTCTTCAGAAGCCCTTTTGGGCTTGCATCTTCGCCTGCTGTGAGGACCGAAGGCCTTCTTCTTCTTCCCTTTCTTCTTCTTTCCCTTGGACATTCCTTGGGAAGAAGCAGACAGAGAGTAGATCTAGGTGGGCGAGTCGGTACTCCTCCCTTCTTCAGATCCTCTTCTGCCGGTGAGCAACATCCTATGTAGCTCCTGGTAGGTGCAGACTGTCCCGTGCATGTTGAAGTACATCACAAACTGGCGGAATGAAGCTGGCAGAGAACCAAGAATGACACTCCTACCGAGAATGTCATTCAGGATGAGATTATGTTGCCTCAATTGATCGATCAAATCGATCATTTGAAGAACATGTGGGCTAACACTTTGCCCCTCATCCAGACGCGCATGGAACAGTTCCATGGCGACCTTGTGAACAATAACCTGTTCCTGGTTCTCGAACGATTGTCTTAATCGCGTTATCATACTATAGGAATCTGATGTTCCATAGTATTGTTGCTTGAGTTTCGGAGAGAGCGAACTAAGAATGTATGATTTAACCCTTAAATCATCATTCTTCCAAGCTTCAAAAACTTGGCGTTCCTCCTCCGAAGCATCCTCACCCACTGCAAGGGGTAAAGGACCCTCAAGAACATAACCCAACTTTTCGGAATCGAGGACAATCCTCAAATCCAATTCCCAGTCTGCAAAGTTCTCAGCGCCTTTCAGTTTGTTCGCATCTAACATACGCGCAAACTGGTTTGTGGATTGACCCGCCATCGCAAATCTATCATATAGATCACGAAAAACGGTTAGCAGAAATAAAGCAGTTTCATATAATATCAAAAGCATAAACTAGATCATGGATTTTTAATCTAATATGCCCCTCCCACTAAATCATGCAATACTGTAATCCCAAAACAGAATACAAATATTTAATAATTAAATTAAATATAAATAGTGAAAAGTGGATCCCGTGAATATATTTCGGCTCACAGCAGAGGCACGGTCTCGCCTACGTATATTCATCAGGTAGACAACTCATTTGTCAATCATTCACTAATGACTCCTAAGTATCCGGTCCTGGCCGTTTCTCGTTGTCGCTGCGAAGGCAGGCCCACAAGGAGACGTACCAAGTTAAACTCGTCAATGATAAACTCAAGTTACTTACGTAATCCTGACAGCTAGGGCACGTTCAGAATTCCGCTTTTACTTGAATTTATCTAGTATCTGATATACATCCGGTATAAATAAATCTTTATCGGCTACACCCTCACAGCAGAGGCACGGTCTCGGATGTAGTCACAAAGAAGTATTCATAAACCGTATTGACAAGATGAACCATATAACATGCATCAAATACATAATTACATTAAACCTTATTATTAGGGATTTTCCGCTAAGTGTCATACACCCTAAATCTAACCAGTTTAGATCCTAATAAGCATGCATAAAGTCAAGAAAACATGATTAAACATTGATTCAATGAAGGCTAATCATATTAGGTGGCCTAGAATCAGACTCGCTCTGATACCATTTTGAAGGGGTTATTTAGGGGGTGAATCCGGTAACGCAGCGGAAGCGGTGAAAATCCGATTTTCAGATTTCAAAACTTTTTCTCGGATAAATTAAATAAACATATTTATTTAATATTCCAATAATCAAATTATGAAAATAAATTCAATAAAACAATTTTAAGTGAATTTACCAAATACCCTTGCTTTGGTATTTTTGTCCGTTTTAGTCCGAAATTGATCCAATCAATTTTGAATGATTCTAAATCATTTCTAAGATGAACTTATGATGTTCAAAACATCAAAACACCAAAGCAACAAAAATCCCCAATTTCCTTCACAAGCCGAGAGCACCATTTGGTGCCAAATTGACCATTTGGTCATTTCATGCTTCAAAACTCATCCAAATGAAATCCAATCAACATGAAACTTTGCATGCATCATATACACACCCAAATGCTCAACATATATGAAAACCCCCAAATTTGGAATAGGTTATAAACCCTAATTTTTCAATTTCCACAAATTGGGCAAATTAGGCCATTTACATTAAATCAAATGTTTCAATCATCAATCTTTCATCTAATTCAAGTCTCAACACAATGAAACAACTCAAGATCAAATCTAGGTCATTTAAGAGTGGGTCAAAAACTCTAGAATAGCAACATGGTTTCATAAACCTTAAAAGAATACATATAACTACACTAGTTACATTCTTTGTTCATCATACATGCTCAACACTTTCAAACAAATTCCATCATCAAAAACACAAGAAATAAAAAAAGAATAACTTAAGAACTCATAAGATGTAGCCTAGATCCTAAGGAACAAATTCCTTTCTAATAGTAAGTTTAAGAAACTTACAAAATCCAAGCTTTTTCTTTAGTTTTTCTTTCTCCTTCACTTTCTTTCTTTGTCTTTCTTCAATGGAGTTTTTGTTTTTGGTAAGTGTGTATTAGGTTAAGTGAAATGAAAAATGAAAAACAATTTATATGTGTAACAATTACACCTTGGCCGAAATTTCAAGCCAATTCAAGAAATTGTAATTTCATTTTCATTTCAATTATCATAATGTCAACTTGCATAAATATCTTATAAACACTTTATTAGATATTTATTTGGTCAACAAATGCAACTAATGTCATTTACTTTAATTATCCTAACATAAGATATTTATATTTTAATTAATTTAATCATTTAACAATTAAATAATTAATTAATTAATCAAATACAAATATATTAAATATATGTATAATATTTACATTAAATATTAAAAACATATATTCATTTAGGAAATAAGTCAAATAACTCATTTTGACTATTAATTAATGTGTATTTAAATTAATCAAGTATTAAATGTAAATACACAATAATTAAGGAAATGACTATCTAGTCTCTTTAGCATGTATCTTGCGTTTAACCATTAAACGACTTTATAAATAATCAATATTATTTATTTATGTTGCTCTAGTGCTCAACGAGTATGTTTCATTATTGAGACTCTCTAGGTTCAGGTATATCCGTCACGAAATCAATTTCGTGTCCATAATCTATCCACCCGTAGATTATGACGATCACGGATAATCTCGCTAAACCATACAGGTCGAGGTCATCGCAAATGTATAATTCCTCCGTCACAGGTATCCGGATAAATCCCAGAGATATAGATGTAAACGTCAAATCTCTATCGGGATTATCCAGTCGACTATTCTATTAGCAATCTCAAAAAGAATGTTTAGAACTAGCTTCTAAACTTACCACGGGCCCATGGTTTTATCTGATTGCTAATCATATGGACTACCTATGCTCTGGTACACAGAACTGACGGATCCTATCTTGATACACATAGGACACCCTGAGGATCTATCTACACCCAACGAACAGGCGGAGGTCTGATCTAAATAGATCGGTGACGTGACTGCCATCTAAGTGTAGAAGATGTCTCATGTGCCCACAATGGCATCTCAAGTCTAAGAATCACAAGTGCTACTCAACCCAAGAAGATTCTTATTGACGCTGGTGTACCATCCATTAAGAATCTTCGGTGAGTCGTTCAGTGTTTATCCGCTATAAACACCTACACGTCTATACTAGTCTCCAAGACTAATGGTTCATTGAGAAACCATTGGAATCATATATTCCAGTATACGACATGTACCGGTCTCAACGGGTTTACTATACTGACCAAGTAGTGTAAACCTTGACCAGGAACTGTCTGAGAATGACAACGTCATGATACGACTCAATGTCCGTTGCGACGCTTTTGCAACTGTACCATGACTAATCATTCTAAGTCATTACGTCTTTACCATATAAAAGATTAGATTATATTATAGAAACTGCATATATTATTACTAATAATAATGTTTTACAGAAGTATTTAACAAAATACAACCGGGAATTGGCGCTCTGAGCACCAACCCCTACAATACCATCAAAAGAGGCAACAACTTGCACACTCACCCATTTCCTAGATAGCGTTCAAGTTGTCTTATAACCCTCCCACTAACATCTAGATGGTTGGTATCCTGAAAAACTTGCATCGGACTTTCAGATGTAGAAGGGTGTTATGTCTTTGTCAATATTGACAATGTTAACTGGTCGTACACAAGTAACTCCTCAAGTAACACTTTAATTCGAGGTTTGAACTTTCTCATATAGTCCTCCTCAAGAAATGTAGCATTTTGTCAACACAAATACTTTATTATCTTCTGGACTATAAAAGAATTCACTCCTAGTTTCCTTAGGATAGCCTACAAATAGGCACACATGTGAACGTGGTTCCAACTTTGTAGTCTTGTTCTTTAGCACATGTGCCGGACACCTTTATTTATGGAAATATCACAAACTAGATTTACGACCATTCCATAACTCTAAGGGAGTCTTAGAAACAAACTTAGAAGGAACTACATTTAGGATATACATTGCATTTTGTAATGCATACCCCCATTTAGAACTTTCATTCCTTGAGAACTAAACATTGATCTCATCATGTCTAGTAGGGTCCGATTTCTCCTTTCTGTAACACCATTTTGTTGTGGTGTTCCAGGTGCTGTGAGCTGTGAAATAATTCCATACTCAGCTAAGAATTCCTCGAAATCTCTACTAAGGTATTCTCCTTCATGATCTGATCGTAGAATTTGATGCTTTTACCTAACTAGTTCTCAACCTCAGCACAATACTCTTTAACCTTTTCAATGTATCTGACTTGTGCTGGCATTAGGTAAACATACCCATATCTAGAATAATCATCAATGAAAGTGACGAAGTATTCAAAAACCAACTCGGACTCGGGCTTTTACATTCATCGGTCCGCAAACGTCCGAATGTATTAGCTCAAGTGTTTCTTTGCTCTTATCCCTTTTCCAGTAAAAATGTCTCTTAGTCATTTTGCCTTCTAGACAGAATTCGGAGACAGGTAAAGTACCGAGTCTTAACTGATTTAAAACTTTGTTCTTAATTAGTCTATCTATCCGGTCAAGGTTAATGTGACCAAGTCTAATGTGATGTCTGATTCAATTGCTGTGGTAAAAGATGATTGGCTTGATGGAATTTTAGAGTTGTTATTAGCTAATTTATTTGTAGGCAATTCTTGGTCTCAAGGAAGGAAAGTTCTTATTGGGGCAAGTCTTGGGCTCTAAGTTAATTGGGGTTTGGGCTCTATAATAGATACTTAGGTTATGGTTGAAAGTATGAGAGAATGAGTTGAGAGAGATGTAGCCTTATGAGGGAGTTGATGGGTAGAGAGATTGACGGTATCATCATGAAAAATCTTTTTCCGTTTAGTTTTAGATTTTTCAATCTTAAACATTTCAGTATTAAGCAGTGATTCATGCATTAACGGCCATAATACATATAGATTATTTTCAGAATTTTTCATGCATATATTTAATCCATTTCTACTAATAATAACTGATTTATTATTAAATGAAATAGAAAAACCACATTCCATAAGTTTTGTTACAAAAATCAAATTCCTGCGAAAACCAGGAATATGTAGCTCACTATTCAAACATAATTATCTCTTATTAAAATTCAAATTTGAAACTCCCACTACTTTTGCTGAAACAACATCCCATGTCCCAACTCTCATGGTAAAGCTACCTTCAGCAAGGTCCCCCCATGAGTCAAGTAGCTGCAAAGAACAACAAACATGGTTACTGCCACCAGAATCAACAATCCATATGGATTTATCATCCTCCACCAAAAGAGATTCAATGAAAAGTAAATCATATTTACCTATATACTTCTTCTCTTTAAGTTCAGCAAGGTATTTCAGACAATTCCTTTTCCAATACCCTTGTTGTTCACAATGGAAACATTTTCCTTTGGCATTAGTTCCTTTAAAGCCTTTATTGTTATTCGTTTTCATTGGTTTTGCCTTTGCCTTACAATTCTCTTTGTTCTTCTTCTTTTCAAATTTAGAAGATTCGGAAACATTTGCCTCGGCATTGGACCTACGAGGACCATTCATAACGGACTCATAATTGGTGAGCTCATTTAGCAGTTCAGTCAACGTAAAAGTCAACTTATTCATAGAACATTTACTTTTAAACTGTAGGAAACTCTTCGGAAGGGTTTCCATGATCATTGTCACCTGGCTTTGCACATTGATACATGCACCGTGGGTTTCAGCCATATTAAGATGAGACATCATTCTTAACACATGGTCTCGAACTGATGTGTCTTCCTTCATTCTAGCAGTCAATACAGAGACTATTGCCTCATGTTATTGTCGGTCTGAAGGTTGCCCAAACATGTTCTGTAATGACTGCATAATCATTGATGTTGTCGCAATAGGCTCATTCTGTGCAACAAGAACCTTAGACATGGATGCTATCAAATAGCTATGGGCTTTCTCATCAGCTTTAATCCAATTATTATAGGCATTACCTGTAGCTCTACCAGCATTCGGTGCTGGCTTAGGAGGACATTCCTCCATTAGGACAAATTTAAGGTCTTCGCAGACCAAAATAGCATTCATGTCACTTTTCCATTTAATATAATTATCCCCGGTTAATTTTTCTTGTTGTTTGAGAATTGAGATTATTGCAGATGCCATGGCTGAAAAAATAAACGTGCATTCAATCATTCATTCGTCGCATATAAAAATTTTCAAATATTATGGCATAAAATTAAACATGATGCATGATCAATGTTTAATGAATTAGAAACCTAAAAGAATTATTATGCCACGGTTATCTATCATCCTACAAATAAGTGTCGCAGTAGGGTAGGTCAAGTATTCGCATGATAGATTGAGACATTCTCAATTGATTAATATATTTGAAATAACTCTTATTCCTATATCAATCAACTACCATCATTTTGATCAAGGAAGCTTTGATTAACAACTTAATCAATCCTTTGTGAGTGTGACCCATTATTTCAGAACCCTTGGACTTAACTAGTGAAGTGTCGCCGTAGGATAGGTCAAATCACCAGATACATCTAAAGTCCCTATCCTCTCGGAATCCAAACCTGATATTGACCCAATAAGGACACCATCCAAAGGGGGACAGAAACAAAGCTGTCTCGAGGCGCCTATTGAATCTCATATTTTTGGATAACTAGAGACCATGGGATATATTGTGGTATACCCCTCTCCCACTCACTATTTGAAGTGTAAGGTTTCTATCTCACTAGTCTCTAATGAATTTAGATTATGCTCGGCTAAAACACAACCTAGTTAATACTAGTGGATTATTAGTGATCTAACCAATTTTAACACTTAAAATTTTATTCACTAATTTCGATTAGTCTCTTCTAACCATTAACTTAATTAAACTAATTTAATCAAGTTGCTATAGTGATCTAATCAATTTTAACTCTTAAATTATTAGTCCATTATTAGGTTTTGAAATTAGAATTCAACGAATGGACCAAATGTCATTAAATCATTTAATCGATAAAAGCACATTATTTATTCCAGAGGTACGTGGTATTGTATCCCGAGTGCAGACCATATTACCGTCCATTCGGAATCGGCTATGGAATTTACGTCCGAGTTTCTATCCGATATACCAAGTAGAATAATGTACTCATAAGGTCCATTTGTATTTAAACTTGAATTCGTAATTTCTTAAACCTTTAAACCAATTAATCTTATTAATCCGTTTACATGCATCTTATATTCTTATTTAACTTTTAAATTTACATAAAATATATTTTATGATTTGAATATCATGCATGTCTATATGTTAAGGCATATGAAAATGCAAGAGCAGGCACCCTAGACTATATGACATGTTATTAAACTATTTAAAAAACATTCATATTTCTAGGCTGGGCCTGAAAATGTTTATGTGGCGTTTGACGGGCGTTCGAACATTTTCAAGCAGTGGAGTTTCGTTCGTGTTGCGTTCGAACGCCTATCTGAACACTAGAACTTCATTTACTTCGTTCCGGAGCTTCCAGACTCCGTTTTGGTCCCTTTTTTTTTCTACGAACTCGTAACGGAACATAGTTTTACATACTTCCATAAATTACATTAACCAGGATCTTATTTTTCTATACTAATCTAATTAGTACAATAAATACAAGGCATCCATTGGTCTTCAAATCTTGCTCCATGGTATGTTGTTGAGTTCTTCGCGGAATAGGTTCGTAATGAGTCCTTCGCGGCATCGGCTCCTCCAAGTTACAAATTGAGTTACAAAATGGACTTATTACAAAGGAAATGAACTTACAACACTTGAAAAAAATATGACCTTATGGTCTTACATTACCAATACTAAAAATAAGAGCCGGAAAAATTAACGATCAAGACAAAATACATTAATCACATGAACATTAAAAACCATTCATCTCATTAATCTAATTGTGCCTACTCATCACAACATGCATTCTAATAATCTATATCGCATATAAATTATTAAAACTTGAAACTTTAAAGGAGAATGGTTAAGAACACTTTTCAACTTTAAGCTCTTGATGGAAATTGTAGAAAACGGCTTTTCCTTTGCCCAGCGGAAATTACGGATGGTGGCACCAGCTCCGGTATGGATCTTTAAAAATTTCTTTACCTTCTCCCTTTGTTGTAGTAGCCGAGATCAATCCCTTGGTGTCCAATGCTTGGATCAACCACACGATCTTCCGAACTATGACTCGAAACTAATAAACCAAAGTATGGGCTTCACTCACAAAGATTAAAACTCTAAACAATTTGGAGAATTAAGATGTCACAATGGTGTTTGGTTTTTTGAAATTTCAAACACTCTCACAACATTTGTGAATGCTTGAACTCTATCTATTTTCTCTCAAATTCTTTCTCACAACACTTGTGTGAATGAATGCAAAATGTTAACCTTAAGAAGTGAGAGAAACGGTATAGATTATATTCTCTTACACAAGCCAACTAACCTTGTCATTAAACATCTAATGCTTTCTTGCAATTGCCAACACAAAAATGTGAATGCCATACCAAAGCATAAGAAATGATAAGCTAAAGACAAGGACTTTGTCATTAAGCATCTAATATTTTCTTTCAATGGAAAACACATAAATATAGAGGCCATACCAAAGCATAAGAATGGATTAGCTAATGACAAAACTATTAGGTGTAAACAAGCCACCTAATAGACATAATAAATTGGAGAGCATAGCAAGCCATATGGCTTTGTCTTCTAAGGTAAATAAAAATCAATATCTCAATAATGATTAAATTACCGTCAATTATGTTGTAGTAATTATCTCATAATTATTATTAACTTGATTATCTCATAATCAAGACTTGATTATCTCATAATCAAAGAATTCTAGAAAACATTAAGTTAAACTAATTTAACATAGTTTTCATTTGTGACAATAAATATTATTAATCTCATTAATAATATATAAATATTATTTGAGCATATTTTTAGACAATCTAATTATATTAGGTTTGCTACAGTTAATCGAGCTAGCACGAGGACCAAATGGACCTACGGTTTCGAGCTCCAATAATTTCGAAATATTAATTAAACTCTTTAATCAAATATTATGAATTATTAACTCTGCGTTATTCAACTAAAAACTTGAAGTTGAACTCCTGTTACCGTAGATGGATAAAATAAACCGAACAATTTCGGTGTCCATCGATATAGTAATTACATATGGATATAGCCCTTCACGAATATCTCATAAATAGAGCCGGGTCAAAAGTCCGTTAAACCCTCTCAATATTTAGTATCTTAAAAACCATTGATTCTATAATGAATAATTAATTCATAAAAATTATGAATATAAAACTTTCTATTCGTAATAGAAAAGTTGAGCGCTCATATTGTTCAAGTCCCGAAACAACTCTTAAAAAGGATATTCTTCCGCTTCTCGTAAAAAGGAGTGAATTCCATATCTATGTAAAACGTTCCCAGCTACACACTAAACCATATCCCCAAATATGTAGTATTGGCTGGGAATGCAACACCAACCTCACCATAGTAAATCAAAGGACATAGCCTGTCATGCAAGAGTTCGTAATACACTCAGGATTAAGATCGAATCAATATATGACCATCTAGTAGATAAAATGAATTTCTTCGGTTAACGAATATTAAAAAAAATTCGTATTTATCTGAGTCCAGTCCTATATGATCTCATCATACAAGGTGACTTCATTCCCATGTTACTACATGAACGATCCCGGATCAAGGTCGCCATACAAGTATAGAATGGACCGCAGCTATAGATAAATCACAAACAAAATACCATCTTTATTTGCTATCTACGGACTATTTAGATTACTAACTTCAGACATAAACCCTCTTGTGCATCAAACATACATTAAGTCTGCAATAGTAATCAAGGTAAACAAGACAATTGCACAATATGCGATATAAATCAAAATACTTTGATAAAATGAATAATGCATTTATTATTTTTACAATGATCAATTCTGTTTTACAATACATGAAGCTTTAAGACATAAATCCCAACAGTTAGGCCACTCATTGATGACCTAGAATTGTTCTTGAGTTATTTCAAAGTGGTGAGACTTGTTTGATGTTGTAGAGATTAAATTAAAGTGTTGAATTTGGTTAATTTTGTTAGTTGGACTAATTTGAGAAATTAGGGTTCTTAACCTAAACCAAAATTGGGGCTTTTCATATATGTATTGTATAATGATATAAGATATACTAAGCATTTGGTGTTGATTGGAAATCATCTAAAGTTGTTTTGAACAAATTTGGACCAAAATGCACAATTTTGAAAGTTGAATGAAGTCTCGGCAATTTGTAAGAAATTGGGGATTTTTATTGTGAGCTGTATTTTGATGTATATGATATGTATGAATCATTTTGATAGATGCAAACTATTGGAGTCACACGATAATTATGAGAAAAATCTGATTTTTGGGATAAAAAATTATTTTTGAGTATTGTGTAATTAGAATAAATTAGTTTATTTTAATTTCCCAAGAAAATAATTATTGGAAATTATTTCGGAGTGAAAATACGCAAAAACGGTGAAAAACGACGTTACCGGGTAACGGTTGCCCCAACAGTGAGTTGGTAACTGTTCGGGCAGCCCACGAACTGTCCAAGTGCTATTGGGGCCGACTTGGATAGCCCCCATGTGCATTGGTGGGTCGGTTCGGTCGGAAACACGTTTGATGCTATTTTGCTGAAAAAAGCTTTCGTAAAAGTTTCGCGGTGTTTCTATATTATTTATGTCGTTATTTGATATCGAATAAATATGTTTAGGTGAAATATGAATGAATTATTAATATTGGATATTGAATAATTTATTCGTAAGTTTAAAATTTGTAAACTATGATTTCATCCGAACCGCGCCTCTTCCGCTGCGCCGCCTTGATAAACCCTTACATACCTCAAGTGCGTTACTTCCGGGGAAGCCCAATACGTGTTGGCTGAGTTGCATGAAGGTGAATGTGGGAACCGCTCCGGGGGAAGAAGCTTGGCATGTCGAGCCCACACAGCAGGGTATTATTGGCCTACTATGTGAGCCGATACAGCGGATTTCGCCCGTAGATGTGAGAAATGTCAGAGGTTCGCCCTAGTCTCAGACATATCACCAGAAAGACTCAATCTCATTCTATCCCTTTGGCCGTTCATGAAATGGGGCATGGATATTGTAGGCAAACTCCCAACCGCCCCGGTCAACGAGTTTATATGATTGCACTCACAAACTACTGTTCCAAATGGATTGAAGCAGAGGCGTTCATCACGATACGAGACTGTGAAGTACAAGCCTTCATTTGAAAAAACATTGTATGACGATTCAGACTGTCAAGGGAGATAGTAACTGACAATGGTTCAAAATTCATCAGCCATCGCTTCTAAGACTTATGTAGAAATTGGGGTATCAAACTCAACTTCTCAACCCCATGCTACGAAAGATGAATGAACGTAAATCAAATTTTAAAAATTAATTTCTTAATATATTTAAATCAAAATTTAAGATCCAACAAATCGCTTATATAGATTGTGAATAGGGCGCTCACGAAGAAACTACGTAAGAGTGATGGAAATAAAATGGAGCTGCTGTTGTGTAGATGAGCTATTGATTGCATCATTACAGAAGGTAGCTTTCATTTGTTAGAGAATAATTTGTAAATTCTACTTGCGAGTTCTAACAAAATACGTATGTAGCTAAACTACCATATCAATGGATATAAATACTAGTTGCCAAAATCACAAGTAAAGTTACGTATGAATGATTGAGACTTTATAAAATTAATTTTCTAAAGGGCGAAATGTCTCTTTTTAAAAGTAAGCTTTACCATCTCTCATTCTCTCTTAACACAATAAATTATCAATTATGGCAATTTGATGTTGATAAATACTTAATATATGATTTTAAAACATTTTATTAGCGGTTCATCTCATACAGTCGGTAAAAAATCTCGAATTTTAAACTAAAATTTAGATCCTGTAATTTTGATATTTTTATCCTGATAGAAAATTTCGGTAGGAATTCGAAATTATTTTTTTTGATAACATAATTAAATCAGAATCAGGATGAGCAAATCCCCGACTAATTGCCAACCACGCTGAAAACCAATAGCGATTTACAAAAAAAAAAAAATTAATAATAATAAATTTATTGATATAAATCTTTTAATTTAAATTCTTTAACATGAAAATTGTGATATGTAAACGGATTCTATTTCTAAAAGTTCTACTAGTGAAAGCTCTGCTTAAAGAAGCATTATTTAAAAAGATATGTTTATATCAATCCACTTTAATGTAGCCTGATTTAAAATTTTGAAATCAGTCTAATTATATACATAACAATATATATTGTGAGTATGATTTGTTTTTTTGCTTGACTTGGGACAAATTTTTAATCCCTTGATTTTTGACATCACATGCATACATACATAAAAAAAATGTAAATATAGACATAATTTTCGGTCGATATATGGTTACCACTATAGCACATAAACAATAAATTAAATCAAACCCAAATCTATATTATTACATAGAAGTTGAGAAATAACTTTCATTTTAAGCTATCCACGTAAACGTCTCTAACTGTGATGTAAAGTTGACAAATTTATCGTTTTGATGTAATAACATCCGAACATATGAGAAAATATTTGTGATGTCTCAGTTTTTAGCCAAAAACTAAATAGTACATATATTATCTCGTATATCTAGATTAGGGGTGAGCAACGGTTCCGGGTCTACCCGGAACCGGACCGATTTTCCGGATTTAGAATCGGAACCGGTTGTAATCGGGTAGGTTCCGGTTCCAAAAATGAAGGAACCAATTTTATCCGGGTAGGTTCCGGTTCCAAAATGATCGGAACCGGATACGGACCATGGAACCGATTTTTGGAATCGAATATAGAACCGGTTTCACTACTATTTGAGTGGTAGCTGCATGCAAAAAATTTGAACCTCCGTGTGCTTGGTTTTGTATGCTATTTGGCATTTGCTCATCATGTTAATGGTTTCTTTGATTCCACGATACTAGAATTTGGTTTAGGAGAAGGATAAAAAAGTGAAGGAACTGGAGGAAAATATAGCTGATGTTTCTTTTATTGCTGTTTCTGAATGTTGGTCTGCAGACGCATCAATTGTCATTGAAACTTGCTTTGCAAAAATCTCAAAATGCATAACTTAGAAATGAATTTGAAGGTTAGTGGCACAAATTTTTTGTTGTAATAAATCATCCATTTGATCCATTTTGATCATTTTTGAGCTTCCGCACTCTGATTTGGTCCCCGTTTTTTACTACGAACTCGTATTGGAATGTAGTTTTCATTACAATATTTTAAAATAGGATAATTCAGAATCGGACCGGAACCGGATTGGAACCAGATTGGAACCGAATAATAGGGTACCCTGTTTAATTGGGTAGGTTCTGGTTCCACTTAATGCGGAACCGAATTTTTCCGGGTAGGTTCCGGTTCCATGCGGAACCGGAACCGAAACCGATTTTGCTCACCCCTAATCTAGATGTTATTATATTAAGATGGTTTGTACATGATCAGTTCTATATATATATAATGAGGTTCTAATGAGAGATCGCTTAACTTAGTAAGTTAATGATCATATTAAAACACAAAAAAATATATATTTTAATATATTAAAAGACAAACAACAATACGTTCAAATCTTTATTTTAATAACACGATATAAAATCTAGGCCTTCTTTATTTTTGTGTTTTCCTTAACTATCATTTTTCAAAGCCCGGGCCCAGCCCGGTAAAAAGAAAAAAATCCCGGGCCCGGGAAAATCCCGGCCCGACTCTGGCCAGGCTCTGGCCTGAGCTTTATCCGACCCGTTTTTTTTTTAAAAAAAACATACAAATATAAAATACATTATGCAAAGACAATTCACAAATAAATCAAAAGTTTCGTTGATAAATTAACAATTTAAATGCTACAAACAAATAAAAATGCTACAAACATATTAATATATATATATATGTTTTTTTTTTTTTTTTTGGTTTAAGCCTGGGCCGGGCCGGGCCCGGGTCAAAAATGCAAAGCCCGGCTCAGGCCCGAGCCCGAGCCGGACTTTTGAGTTACGGCCCGGCCCGAGTTTTTTTTACCCTGTGCCAGGCCGGACCGGGCCCAGGCTTTTCTGCCACCCCTCTAAATAGGTATTTTCCCACCATTTTGGGTAGACTTGAGCCTATATCAAGAACAAAACCTTACGGGGCATGTTTTTGGAGTTGAACTATCTTGAGTTTTTAAAGAAGACAATATCATCGTTTGGGATTGATCCTGTGGATGACTTTTTAAGGGGCAACCATCCTTAGACTAACAAGAGGCCTCTTGGGTGAGTTTAGGTTCACAACAAGAATAAAAAGGACTATAGCTTACTAGCTAATGGAGGCTTCGCCCGCCAGGTCAGGCTCAGCCCATGAACCATTATTATGAATATTATCTCATTTTTCAGAATCAATTTTTCCTATTGATAATTTTAGAACTAGTATGGTTAAATGTCTCAATACCCAAACCAATATAAGAAAATTATTTTAATTAAGAAAGTAATAGTTATTTTATGGGAAAAGATCTTTTAGTTTAGTTTTTCTTAATTAAAATTGGAGCACAAATTTCTATCCATTCATTTTTTTATAATGATCCCAATATTTAATTAGGATAATGATGCGCATGATATCAACACCCCAAATTGCACGTTAAAAAAATAACTAAAAAAGGGGAAAATGACACCAGTAATGATGCAATTAGCCAGCCATTAACACTACAAACCAAGAAGCTTAACAAGTAACAAATAAAAATGGCACTATAAATGAAGGGTCCCCTCCACTTAATTTTTTGATCACAGTTATCTACGTACCATTCAATTCACTTTACAGGTTCTTGCTTCAACGTGTTCAGCACACACAGACGGAGAGACTCTGCACACTAATGGCTACTAAAGTCTATATTATGTAAGCATAACTCTTAAAATGCTTTAGAGATTTTTTTTTGTCATTTTAGTTTTTTATATGTGAAGTTATATTTATAAAGCAACTGGGAAATTTGTTATTTGAGTTTGTTTATGTATAACCGTTAAGTTGGTTGGCTATGGAGTATCCTTTAACATGCTTTAAATACTAAATCATTGGCCATGGCGTATCCTTTAATCTGTGCATTTATCAGATTTCAATTTAATTTGGTTATTTCATCACTTTGGATACATATGTTTTAGGTTGATCATAATGGGAATGTTATTTTTCAATTCTGAAAAGGATTTGGGTGTTTTCTTTTGATGGAATCTTTAACCTGAATCTTTTTTCCATGGGTAATTTTTTAAGGTTCCAGTTTATGATGGTGGCTCTTTCTTCATCTGATAAAATGGAAAACACTTTATGCTTAGGAACAACGAGGCCTTGATTCAATGATATGGAACTGAGAAAAAATAGAAACCATAGAAATTCATTTATTTGAGTTTCTGCATTACATATGGGAGTCGAAATTCATGCTTTTCTGGGTTTGCTGATTAGTTATTGCGACGTAATTGTAATTTATGTTATTCCCGAAAAAGGTGATTTGACGGTGGGATTTCCAACGATTTCAAAAAAAAAAAAAAGTGTTTTAAACTATGTAAGATTATGATTGAAAAGTTTTTACAATTTCAGATGTCAATTTTCTTCGAACCATGGAAAAGTGATTGTGAAACACAACCTGCTACCTTTTGACATTATAATAATTGAGAGTGAAATGCTACCCCAAGCTTTTTAGAGAATGAAGGCCCATCGTTCATCATTGTTGAGTCTAGTTCATTATATGTCTTATAATGCCTTTCATTTTCAAGGCATTGAGTACTTGAGAATAAGCTTCTAAAATTGTTCTGTTTTACTTTTTTCATTTGAAAATATTACTTGTACTTGATTTAGTTAATGATAGATCTCTTGTAGTCGTATAGTATCAAATGATTATGTGAAAATTTTGGGTGTCTGGTACAGTTACTATTCTATGTATGGACATGTTCAGAAGCTGGCTGAAGAGATAAAGAAAGGAGCTGCATCTGTTGAAGGAGTAGAAGCAAAACTATGGCAGGTTTGTGATTTTCTGTTGAAACTTGGGGATCATTTTCCTATATTCTCAGTGATCAGAGATGCAGAAATATTATAAGTTTGTTTTAAATTCATTGATTATGATTTTGTTTGACCAGGGAACGTTTATTGGTTCACAAAAGATCAATTCAAAAGTGTAATGCAAATTAATATGATGAACTCCCTTTACTTCTCATTCAAACATAAAGAGTGAAGATATCTGATGCGTGATTGATAATTTGACAGGTACCTGAAACACTATCCGAAGAAGTTCTTGGAAAGATGGCTGCACCACCAAAGATTGATGTGCCTATCATTACACCTGATGAGCTTACAGAAGCTGATGGGGTGCTTCTTGGTTTTCCTACTAGATTCGGAATGATGGCCGCACAATTTAAGGCATTCATGGATTCAACTGGAGGTCTATGGAGAACACAACAGCTTGCTGGCAAGCCTGCTGGAATTTTCTACAGCACTGGATCACAAGGTGGTGGACAAGAGACTACACCGTGAGTTTCATTAATTTTTTTGTCCCCTGATTCACAAGCATCTATTATAACCAGCCTTATAAATTGGAAATTTCATGCAGCTTGACCGCCATTACTCAGCTTGTTCACCATGGAATGATCTTCGTACCAATTGGATACACATTTGGAGCTGGCATGTTTGAGATGGAGAAAGTGAAGGGTGGCAGCCCATATGGAGCTGGAACTTTTGCTGGTGATGGCTCAAGACAGCCAACTGAGCTTGAACTAGCACAAGCTTTCCATCAGGGGAAGTACTTTGCTGGTATTGCAAAGAAGCTCAAGGGATCCGCTTAGTTTACATTGACAACTACATTCAGCTTTCACAGTTTCACAGTTTCGGTCACCATTCTCCAGCTTTCGTAATAATAAAGTGTGCTTTGCATATAACGTACTACAAACTTTATCCGTTTCTCCATTAATAATTATAAAATGGTGCTGTATCAACTGTATTATTAACTATTTCGAATTGGTTTTCTGCTAAATTTTGACGTGTATCTGTTAAACTTAGACATCCTTTTCAACAGAAAAAGTCATGTAAGAGCTTGGCGCCGTTTGGGGTTTTACCTGCTCCGTTTAAACTCGGATCGGGTGGTTTTGCGGTGGAGTTTCTAACGTTTCAAAAGAAAAAGTCATGTAAATAATAGGCTTCTCATTCCAAAACAAATTATGAGGTACTAAGAATAAACAATGATTATAACGAAAGCATGGTGCCGAACTCATAATAATAATATATTTAACCCACTAATCTTAGATTATAACAACTCTTACCCTTGTGCATATTATTATTTTTATTGAACACGAAACACAGCTTGTGGATATAAGAAACTGTAACAATGCACTTCAGATTTCTGGATTGTTTTATAGGAAGGAAAAAATTTCTTTTGGCTGATGCGAAAGACTTTTGTCAAGTGTTGAGTGCCAAATTCCGAATTAAGATGGATAATGGCATGTGACATCGATGCTATTAAGTATTAGATTGCAATTTAACCAAATGTGAATATTCTCCTAATTAGAAGTTACCCCAAATCAATTTTTTTTATCTCATATTTCCACAAGATTCGAACTCGGTAAACTACTTAGTCAAGTCCATGAAGCTCCTAATCAGAAGTTCATCCATGCGTCATTTCATGGATGCATTTCTCAAATTATGGCCTCGGATTAATGTGGCCGCCACCAATAAAAATAATAAAATACAATTGGTTTTAGACTTGGGGTTTTAATTTAGATCAAATTTTAAGACGTTAAGCAATCGCCTTTGTTATCGGTAGCCACCCTCACCATTAGTTGTTAATTGATTTGATAGAAGCCCAAGTCCAAGATTAAAATGAATTGAGTTTTGGATTATCTTCAAGCCCATCTTGAACCCAACACCGTGCTCAAAAGAACACTCGGTCATGGGTAATATATTTCATATTTTTGTTCCCCTTGAATTGAAAAATTATTCAGGTGTGGGATTTGAATTATTTAAAAGCAATAATTTTTTAGCTGTGCTGTTTCTCAATTAGTTTTATATGTACTGACTTCCCTCTCTAATGAATCAAAACCAGGGTTCATTTATCCCCGTGAGTTAGGGTTGGTATAAAAATCAAAATACTATTTTTCATCTTTATTAAAAAATAGAATATGATAAATATTCAGGAGGATTTTTTATCAATTACATAATCTGACTGAAATAAGGATTGATAAATCCCGACTAAGCCCAACTGATTGCAAACCACTGAAATATTAATTATCTTACAACTTGCGATTTTATAAATTTAGCACGCAAGCGCACGTATCATTCAAGTAATATAGTGACAAAAGTCAGATATCATATCCATAGAAACTTATTATTTATTTTATTAATACCAAAACTAACCTGCTTAACTTAATTAAACTATTGGGTGAGAGAGAGATTTGATTATTTAGTTGAAAGTAAATAAAGAGCAAACAATAATTTGGAGATAAACTTTATGCACTAGAAAAACCTAGGGTTGTAACTTCACCTAAACATGCACACGATGAGTTCAAACACTCGCTACTCAGTTGGGTTGTTACGAATTATTACCCTAAAATACTAAACTATTTACAAGCTTCTTTCGATGGTCAGGTAGAAATATTCAACTTAAACCAATTAACTATATGTGTATATTAATTAATTTTAACCAAATTCATTAAGAGTAGGTTCTAATAGTGGTTATGCATGCCTTGCAGATATATTTTTATCCTGAAGGGAAATCTATTCAATAGAATTAGATCATGCGCTATTATTCCCACGGCTAACCAAATTCCCTCTATCGAATTCCTAAGGATTTACCAATACTATTTTATTGTTAGCCAGACAAATAAAATATGTATCAAAGTGCAAAGAATAATAAGTAATTAGTAACAAACCCAAAGGAAAAAAAATATAATTAAATTTATTAAACATATTCAAGATCCATTACAACCCAAGATTTAATAAATTAGTTACTCATATTATTAAATAGACACAAGCTAATTATTATCACAAAGTAAGAATTCATAAAAGATAAGCTAGAGAGAAAAGAGAAGAAAGAATTATCGTTTGCACTTTTCGCCTTCAAACTTCAGTACCAGTTGACGCACTTGTTCTTGCCTTGCTCTAGGCATTCTTCAATGCTCTGGGACTCCAAAATTATGTTATGAGACTTCTACCTTTTTAGGTTTTGGGACGAACATATAGTTATATAGGAGTCGTGGGTTTTTTCTATTCAAAAATCGAATTTTGGGCAAATTGGAATCAGATCTTCCATGTCGCGACGTGCGTCGCAACTTGATTGATTTTGTTTAGCGTGTCACGACGCGCCCAATTCGTTGATGCTCTGGCTGATTTTTCTTTTGTCGCGTGTCGCGACGCACTTCCAGCATCGGGACACCCATTTTGACTTTGAAATATGGCCCAAATTAGCTCTAATTTTATCGTTTCATCCCTAGTTGAGTTTGTTTAAGTCTTGATATGATTTTTACTTGTAAAATACACCCGAAACACATCAAAGTGCTCATAAAACTCAAAATACACATAAAATATTAAGATAAAAGGGCGGGAAATATATATATATATATATTGACAACTCATCACACCCTCAAACTTAATATTTTTCTAGTTCTCGAGCAAAATAAATAAAAATAAAAATAAAATAAACAAACTAGATAAATTAACCTAAGTCACTTTCATAAGGATCATGATTACATTTAGCGTATGCAACAAGCCTTTAAACCTCAATGCGGCCCTAGTGGACGAGTTATAGTCTCGTGAGGGCTTATAGCGACGACACCCACAAACCTCATTTAACATTCACATACAATCATGCAAAAATAAAGCAATAAATAAACAGTCCTGGTAGTTGCATATAATATTATCCTCAAAGAATGTCCACCAATGAAATCAAAGAACATTCAAAGTACCAAACGTATCTCAAATCCAAATTCTTGAATAACTCATTGTGTGAAAATATCTGGTCACAACTAGGGATGGCAATTTTACCCGCCTACCCGCAAACCCGCAAAAACCCGCCCGCAATGGGTAGGGTTTGGTAAATATATTAGTGGGTATGGTGCGGGTTTGGTATTTTAAAATAGAACCGCTGCGGGTGTGGTGCGGGTTTGGTATTTTAGTAAAATATGCGGGTACCCGCATACCCGCAAAAAGAAATTTTTTAATTAATCTCATGAGTCATGACTCACATAATTGTATCCATAATCATTTTAATAATAAAAATAAATAAATTGGATGATAGAAACTAGAAAGAAGCAATAGTGAATTAAAATGTTATGGGCCTATGGCCCATGCCGTGAGTCACTGCCTGTGCCTCATTTAAATTTAACAAACAAAACCTAATTACTATTATGATAAGAGGTATAATATGATCAAATGGCAGTAAGCTATGTACATTTTCACACTTGGTTGAGACTGGTAGTTCCAGATGCAAACAGTTCTTGAATACAAACTCACTAAAATCCTGAGATGACCAAACCCGCAAAAAATCCGTTGGGTACCAATGCGGGTTTGGTAATTTTTCACATATGCGGGTGCGGGTTTGGTAATGAAAATTAAAACCCACAGCGGGTATGGTGCGGGTTTGGTAATTTGTTCACATATGCGGGTGCGGGTTTGGTAATGACAAACCCGCACCAAACCATACCCGCTGCCATCCCTAGTCACAGCTCAATTCCTAAGTAAGTCAACTTGGTGATTTCGTCTTAGAAATTGCATACGCTAAATTAGACTATATCTCACCAACATGAGGTATAGCATAATCTCTTAAAGCTCTTAGTTCTCTCATCGCCTAATGATACTCCATTGTTCCACTTGAAATCAAAGAAAAATAAAAAAGAAAGATAAAAAAGATAAAAAAATGGTGCCTAGCTTAAGTAAGTAGAGTGTTGTACTAATATTAATAAAGAAAAATAAAATAAATCTCGGCAACGGTGCCAAAACTCGATCGCGATTTATAAATTGAGCACGCAAGCGCACGTATCACTCAAGTAATACAGTGACAAAAATCGTATATCGTACACACATGGACTTATTATTTATCTTATTAATACTAAGACTAACCGACTTAACTTAACTAAACTATTGGGTGTGAGAGAGATTTGTGTTGGACAATTATGACCCATAACATCACTATTTGTACAGAACATGGCGTTGTTGTACAATTAACTATGTGACAAAGGAAATGCTCTTTTATCATTTGTAATTGTATATATACCCGGAATATATAAATGATAAAATTCCATATGATTAGTACCAGATTAATAAGATATGAGACATTATTAATCCGTAAGGTTTAATAATTAAATATCCATAGTCGTAGTATTATCGAGACTGGACATCGATAATACAGAATAGGCTAGTATTACACTTGTGCGTGTTATGGAAGCGTAACGGCATAATTCTCATATATTTGGGTATTGGATACTCATGCAAGTGTAATAGGAGGTTCTGTTTATCGATGGTACGGAAACAGCTTCGCTCTGGATAGACACCTCGGAATCCCATTGGTAGTATGACTATGTGCCTATGGGAATCCGAATCAGGGTAGGTGTAATTGGTCTTAACTTGAGACTTGCATCGCTAATACTTGCGACAATCAGTATACTTTGGTTTTGGTCATCCGGGGCTTTAACAGGTTCTGTGTACGCCTCTTCTGAGTATATTGAGAATCTTAGTGTATTGGATGTGATGTCAAGATGGAAGTATCACTTCAGTCATATGGAGATGATGATCACGCAGGATACGGAACTGGTACTCTTGTATACTGCAGCTATCGGGATAATATGACAAGGTCATGATTATCCGATTATAGAGACTAGTTACCAGAGATCTGATATATACTTCGTACGGGGCAGACACAATTTCAGCCCCAGGCCTAGCATGTGACATTCGATACTGGATCGTTATACGCAATACTACGTATATTACGCCTGACAAAGATTACATATTCCTTTAAAGAATATTTCTGGAGAATTGGGTAGGCACGGTGCTTTGCTAGAAGCCAACCATGTCTTGTAAATCGGTGAGAACGTGGTACCGGGTACGCACGTATTCGGATAATCCGATGATCATATTTACTGCCAACATATCCAGGGATCTCTTGGGTCGCCTCCCAAAGATTCACCGATGACATTTGACTCAAACAAGAATTAATCTGGGATTAATTATGAGAGAGAAAATTAATTTGGGATTAATTACGGCAATAATTAATCTGGGAATTAATTATTAAAAGAAAGAATTAATCTGGGATTAATTACGTCGAGAATTTATCTGGGATTAAATTCGTCGAGAAGAGAGAACGCGATTAATTTGGAATTAATCGGCAAAGTAAATTTAATAGTGAAATTGGATTTTACTATTTAATTTATTTATTTGGGCTAAAATAATATATCGGATATATTAATTGAAATTAGATTTCAATACGGAATTAAATTAGACTTTAAATCAAGTGAACGAATTAATTTGTGATTAATTCGTAAGCGACTTCTGTAATAATTTTGCTAGGCATTATTATTTAATTAAATTAGATTTAATTACGTTGTGACAGAAAATTCATTTAATCGGATTAAGCGAATCCGAGCCCGAAGTGTGTTGAGCAATCCACTTGATTTTTTGAATTCAAGTAGGGCCCACCAACTTACATCACTAGTCACATTTTGGTGATGGAAGTGGTTGAGAGTTTTAAAGCTAACTTGTCCAACACACTTTATAATTTCTTTTTTGGAAAAGGATATACACATCTTGCTTGTTGACTTTTGGTATTAGATTTTAGAAATAAAAAATACCAAATAACTTCATCTCTCCTTAATTTCTTCGTCATAACTAAGGATTAGATCCTTATAGTATGATATTGAAATTGAAGGATCTTCATAGATCTATCCTTAGATCTTAGAAGTACTAATTGCAATAGAAAACTCTTGGAGAGTTAATGGCTATGCTCAAGGAGACAGAGCCAGAGCTTGCAAAAGGGCAAGAAGCGCAAGGCGCATCTTACTCCTACATCCCAGAAGGTCTAGGCTTGGCCGAAGACTTCTAGGGATGTGAAAAGGGGCAAAGGCAAAATCGTCACAGTCTTCTGGGAAGACAAATGACATATCCCAAGATGTCTGCCTAAACTGTGGCAAACGGGGTCACTGGAAGCGTGACTGCCGTATGGACAAGGCAGACATGAAGGAAGTGAAGACGGACAAAGGTCTGACTTCAGGTATGTTTGTTATAAACTTGTCCACTGCATGTTTTAAAATTGGATTTTAGATACTGGATGTGGTACATAAATATATGTACTGATGTGCCGGATCTGCTGATTAGCAGGAGACTGGCTTCGGATGAGATCAACCTATGAGTCGGAAACGGGACGAGAGTCGCTGTTTTGGCCGTAGAAACCTAAGTTTTGGAACTGCCTTTTGGGCATGTACTTAAATTAGGAGACTGTTATAATGTATCTAGTTTGATTAGGAACATTATCTCTGTATCTAGTTTAACCCGTTGCGGGAATACCTTTATATTCTAGAACACTAAGTGTTTTATTTATATAGATGATATTGAGATAAACACATTAGATGTGAATAACAAAATTTGTATTAGAATATAAATGAATCTCAAACATATAATATGACAAACAAAAGGCTCAAACTGAGTAAATCAAATAAGACTTATAAGTGGCATTGTTGTTTGGGACACATTAACAAGACTCGTATATCCACACTTTCGAAGAGTGGATACTTGGACGGATTTGATTCTAATTCAAATGATGTCTACGAATCTAGTTTATTAGGCAAAGTGCCTAAAACACACCTTTTACTTGGTAAAAGTACAAATGCTACCGATCTGTTAGCCCTCGTTCATTGTGACGTAAGTGGAACATTACTGCAGCTGAGGCAGCAATAGAAGTATTTTGGATCTATATAATCCTAATTGGATTAGGAGTAGTTCTGTTAGCAGTTGAGCTAGGCTACAGCACAGGCTAAGGAACCACGGTCTCATCAATGATCCAAGTATGTACTTCGACTAATTCATCTGATTCGTTCGATCATACATCATGGCGATGTGATGATCGAATAAATTGCATCAGATGATAACCTTGAAAATCCACTGACGAAAGTTGTTTCTCAGCAGAAATTTGAGCAACCCGTACATAGTCAGGTGTTAGACATTTGAGTGATTGGCTATAGGCCAAGTGAGAGATTGTTGGACAATTATGACCCATAACATCACTATTTGTACAGAACATGGCGTTATTGTATAAATTAATTATGTGACAAAGGAAATTGCTCTTTTATCATTTGTAATTGTATTACCGGGATATATAAGTGATAAAAGTCCAAATGATTAGTATCAGATTAATAAGATATGAGACATTATTAATCCACGTAAGGTTTAATCATTAAATATCCCTAGTCGTAGTATTATCGAGACTGGACATCGATAATGCGGAATAGGCTAGTATTACACTTGTGCGTGTTATGGAAGCGTAACGACATAGTTCTCATATATTTGGGTATTAGATACTCATGCAAGTGTAATAAGAGGTTCTGTTTACCGATGGTACGAAAACAGCTTCGCTCTGGATAGGCCCCTCGAATCCCATTGGTAGTATGACTATGTGTCTATGGGAATCCGAATCAGGGTAGGTGTATTTGGTCTTTACTTGAGACTTGCATCGCTAATACTTGCGACAATCAGTATACTTTGGTTTTGGTCGTCCGGGGCTTTAACAGGTTCTGTGTACGCCTCTTCTGGGTATATTGAGAATCGTAGTGTATTGGATGTGATGTCAAGATGGAAGTATCACTTCAGTCATATGGAGATGATGATCATGCAGGATACGGAACTGGTACTCTTGTATGCTGCAGCTATCAGGATAATATGACAAGGTCATGATTATCCGATTATAGAGACTAGTTACCAGAGATCCGATATATGCTTCGTACGGGGCTGACACAATTCCAGCCCTAGGTCTAGCATGTGACATTCGATACTGGATCGTTATATGCAATACTACGTATACTACGCCTGACAAAGATTACATATTCCTTTAAAGAATATTTCTGGAGAATTGGGTAGGCACGGTGCTTTGCTAGAAGCCAACCATGTCTTGTAAATCGGTGAGAATATGGTACCGGGTACGCACATATTCGGATAGTTCGATGACCGTATTTACTGTCCACATATCCAGGGATCTCTTGGGTCGCCTCCCAAAGATTCACCGATGACATTTGACTCGAACAAGAATTAATATGGGATTAATTATGAGAGAGAAAATTAATCTGGGATTAATTACGGTAATAATTAATTTGGGAATTAATTATTAAAAGACAAAATTAATCTGGGATTAATTGCGTCGAGAATTTATCTGGATTAAATTCATCGAGAAGAGAGAACGCGATTAATTTGGAATTAATCTGCAAAGTAAATTTAATAGTGAAATTGGATTTTACTATTTAATTTATTTAATTGGGCTAAAATAATATATCGAATATATTAATTGAAATTAGATTTCAATGCGGAATTAAATTGGACTTTAAATCAAGCGAATGAATTAATTTGGGATTAATTCGTAAGCGACTTCCGTAATAATTTTGCTAAACATTATTATTTAATTAAATTAGATTTAATTACATTGCAACGGAAAATTCGTTTAATCGGATTAAGCGAATTCGAGCCCGAAGTGTGTTGAGCAATCCACTTGATTTTTTGAATTCAAGTGGGGCCCACCAACTTACATCACTAGTCACCTTTTTGGTGATGGAAGTGGTTGGGCGCTTTAAAGCTAACTTGTCCAACACACTTTATAATTTCTTTTTTGGAAAATGATATACACATCTTGCTTGTTGACTTTTGGTATTAGATTTTAGAAATCAAAAATACCAAATAACTTCATCGCTCTCTTCCTCTCACAAAAACCGTGAACCTCTAGCCCTCTCCCATGGATTTTGTTCCAAAATTCATGCATGCTAGCACATTAAGGAGTCAAATGAGGTGATAGGGAGACTCACCCAAGTGTTGGAAATACTCAAAGAAGGCTTGGAAGCTTCAACATCCATGGAAAAAGTTTTGAAACTCATCTGATCAATGTAAGTTATTCCACAAACTTTCTTGATTAATTCACACACAAATCACTCTTAGACGATCTTGGCATGTTCTAGGAACACTTACAATTTGATTATTTAGTTGAAAGTAAATAAAGAGCAAACAATAAATTGGAGATAAACTTTATACGAGAGAATAACCTAGGATTGTAGCTTCACCTAAGCGTGCACACGATGAGTTCAGGCATTCGCTATTCAATCGGGTTGTTACGAATTATTAACCTAGTACACTAAATTATCTACAAGTCTCGTTCGATGGTCAGGTAGAAATATTCAACTTAAATCAATTAACTATATGCCTATATTAATTAATTTAAACTAAATTCATTAAGATCAGGTTCTAATAGTGGCTACGCACGCCTGCATGTGTATTTTTATCCTGAAGGGAAATCTATTCAGCAGAACTAGATCACGCTTTATTATTCCCATAGCTAACCAAAATTCCCTCTGTCAAGTTCCTAAAGATTTACCAAGACTATTCTATTGTTGGCCAGACAGATAAAATATGCATCAAAGCGCAGAAAATAATAAATAATAAATAACAAACCTAAGGGAATAAAAAATTAAATTAATTTCACATGCTCAAGATCCATTACAACCCTAAATTTAATGAATTAGCTACTCATAATATTCAATAGATACAAGCTAATCATTATTACAAAGGAAAAACTCATAAAAGATAAAGTTAGAGAGAAAATAGAAGAAAGAACTTTAGTTTCCACTCTTCACCTTCAAACTCCAGCACCAGTTGAAGCACTTGTTCTTGCATTGCTCCAGGACTCCAAAATTATGTTATGAGACTTCTTTTTTAGGTTTAGACGAACTTATACTTATATAGGAGGTCCGGGGGAGAGGGTGGTATTTCCTACTCAAAATTTGAATTCTGGGCGAACTGGGATCATATCATATATACGCTCACGTCGCGACTTGATTGCTTTTGTTTGGCGCGTCACGAATCGCCTCCATGGGCGTCGCGACACGCCCAGTTCATTGATGCTCTGCCTGATTTTTCTTCTTTCGCGCGTCGCAATGCGTTTCCAGAGTCGGAACGCATGTTTTGACTCTGAAATATGGCCCAAGTTAGCTCTAATTTTATCGTTTTATCCCTAGTTGAGTTCGTTTAAGTCTTAATATGATTTTTACTTACAAAACACACCCGAAATACATCAAAGCGTTCATAAAACTCAAAATACACACAAAACATATATATATATATATATATATATACATTGACCCGTTCATCAGCTGAGATTTTAGAATTCCTTTGGGATGGAGAAGAACTGCTTTTGCTTTAGGATGGGAACATTTCAGGGTCAAAGGATTTGACAACACAAGAGGGAATAAAAGACTTTGTGAAAAAAGCAAAAGCTTTGACATAATGTAAATTATATGTATTGGTAAATCAAACCTCTCTAGCTATAGGGGTAATGCTTAAGAAGTCATATCGTATATGTTTTTGATATATATTGTAAATGGCTTACAAGATTAGATTCAAAGTTGCAAAAAGAAATAACCCTTTTGAGCTAGCTAGCTAAAATTTAAAAACTTGTATGAGAAGACAAATTGTTGATATTAAAAGTGAGAGTGTAACTACTTGGACTTGTTTTACTTTATTAACATCACAATGATGCCTAGATGCTTTTCCTTTTTAGAATTCGTTTTACGTTTCTTCTTTTATCAAGTATATATACAATACAGCTTTAAACTCCATACTATAAATAAAATTTAGAGAAAATCCTGATATGCATAAAATTAATTTCATCCCGTCTGAGTATTCAATTGCAAGCCCTAAAGGTATAAGGTATAAATATTTATCAGTCGATCGATCACTTCCAAAGTCATCAAAAGATGATAAAGCAGAAGTAAATAGATACCAATGAATATGATTTTTTAATAAATAAATTCCTTTATTATCCTCATGATTAGTCACTTGTCACATCGATTCTGGTTCAATATTAAGCTTAATCTTTAGATTTTGGCATATACTTGATTAATTAACTTTTTTTTTTTGTTCCCTCGATATTTTTATTGATGACTTGCATTTCTTGTCACCCATAAACATATAGAACTATGTAAATCTAAAATTATTTGGGATCTATTTGATAGGAATAACTTCATCAACTTGGTAGATTCTCATGTGTTATAAGGGCTAGTGAGACGGTGAAAAGGTCAAAAAAAGAGATGAAGTAAAAGTGAAATTATTTGGGATCTATTTGATAGGAATAACTTCACCCTAACAGTGGTACCATTGTTATGGTTGGTGCTCGGAGAATCAATTTTATGATGTATTTCTCTTTAAATATTTATGTAAATATTTTATTTTGAATAAAATAAACAATTTTTTTAATATAACATATTTTATTTAATGGTAAAGACGTAACAGACCTCGAAATAATTAGTTATGATACTGTTGAAAAAGCGTCGCAACTGTCATTAAGTTATATCATAACATTATCATTTTTAAATTGTTCTTGGTCAAGGTTTATATTACATGGTCAGTAAGTAAACCCGCAGAGACCGGTACGTGCCGTATATTGGAATCAAGGATTTCAATGGTTATTACTCGATGAACCATTCGTCTCAGAGACTCGTATAGTCATGTCGGTGTTTATATATGATAAACACATAATGACTCACTGAAGATTCTTAATAAGATGGTACACCAACGTCAATAAGAATTTTTTCGAGTCGAGTAGCATAGTGATTCTTTGACTTGATCAGATACCACTGTGGATATATGAGACATCCTCTAGACTTTGATGGCAGTCATGTCACCGACCTATTTAGATCAGACCTCCGCCTGTTCGTTGGGTGTGAACTAATTCTCAGAATATCCTATGTGTATCAATAAATAATTCGTCGGTTCTGTGTGCAGAGCATAGATATTCAATATAGGTTGGCGATCTGTTAAATCCATGGGCCCGTGGTACACTGTAGAAGTGGGTTCTAAATGTTATTAAGAGATCGTTAATTAATACATCGATGTGATTATAACTACATAGATTTGGCATTTAAATATGTATCTCTGGTATAATATGGATACCTAAGACAGATGGATTATACGTATGCAATGACCTCGTGTAACATCCCTCTCATCAGAGGATGCTACCGGTAGGGAATAGGCTGACTTATTCCCCTGAGTCTCTATTTTTCTGACTATAATCAATACTATTAACTCATCTCAAATCTAAACACATGCATAGGAATTATTGCCCAATCTCAATAACATAGAATGCAACTCAATGCTCATAACTATTTTCTTATAACAAATACAGTTTACAACTCTGTTTATGGACATTTTTACTCAATACAATGACTGATGCCATACTAGTATCTGATGCATGACTTTAATGTGACTCTGATTGAACTCTCTCTGACTTGTCCTAGTGGACCAAACACCCTAGTGACTTCCATCAGTATCCATCCTCGCGAGGTCGTCCTCCGGATATACCTGCAAAATAGAAACATTGGGAGTGGGGGTGTTAGATCGTTTGAACGACCTAGTGAGTGGATAATTTAAACCAAAAACTGAAATACTTTACAAACATTCATTTGTTTCTGAAATCGAAATCATCTTCAAGAAAATAATCTTTTCTGAAAACTCTTTCATATCTGAAAATCGATCTCTTTCTGTGAAACTTTCTGAGTTTTTCTGTAAAACTAAATTCTTTCTAAAACTCTTTTCGTAAAATTGTTCTTTCTAAATCTCTTCATGAAACCATCATTTCTGAAAACCATATCTCTAAAAATCTCATCTCTGAAAATCTGTCTCTGAAAAACCTGACGTATGAGGGCGTTATGTCTCGTTGTCCCCCATACGTCTAAACTAGTGGTCTTGGGGCATTACGTCTTGCCGTCCCCCAAGCCACTGAACTAGAGCCATATGTGAGGATCAATGCTATCATCTCGACTCTGAATCTAGGGTCTATGGGCGTTACGTCTCGTCGTCCCTCTAGCCTTGAAATCTAGGATCTGGGGCGTTATGTATCGCCGTCCCCCTAGTCCTGCTCTACATATGCACATGTTCTAAATCCGTCAATTCCAGTATCTGTACCAAGTTACAACTGATGTGGGTTTTTCCCACATGCCTCCAAAAATCATAAAACCATGCTTTTCAAATAAAAAATTTCTAAAATATTTCTCAAAATATTCTTATTTATAAAATAACTTGAAATAAACTTGGCTAATGCCCTATATACTGAAAGGTAAGTCTTAAATCAAAAATAAATAAATAGAAATCAATTTGAGAAAATAGTTCACTCACTAATTTTTGGATGCGGCTGGCACTGTTTCACTTCGTCGAAAAACTTGGGATTCCTACCGATAATCTAGAATCGATAAACTTGATTAGTATACAGGTCGTAGAATATGCTTCGAAACTATTATGGCTATATGATGTACTATGCTTATGGCATGATATTTACATGTATGTGAGCCGGTACGAGACACTTACGGTGGCCTCTAACATTCTAGGATGAAATGGGAATGGCTAAAACTGATTTTGAATGAAAATGAACACGTGTCGCGACACTAGGAGTTACGCGTCATGACGTCTACATGGCCAGAAACGAGACAGAGAGCATGCTCTGGTCCGCGTCGCGACATTCACACGAGTAGACTTGAGGCAGAGGGCTTCCCCTGTTTCGGGTCGTGACGCCAAGTGTGAGCATCGCGACGCTCACACGAGCAGAGATGAAACATAGGCCATCTCCTTGTTACGCGTCGCGACACTATCTTGTTGGCATCGCGATGCTCGCGCCCAAACCTCAACTTTTCATTGTCTAGTTTGCCCAAATACACTCCCAACACTCCCACACTACAACCTTTACACAAACAACTCTTTAAACATCAACATTCATACATTCTACACCAATATACCATCATCAAAGCAACCATTTAATCTCATAAATCTTAATTTAACTTAATGTCTAGTATTTTCTAAACTTTGTCATCTCTTAATCCAATCAATTTCCTAGTTCCTTATCCACCTTGATGCAATCACTAACATGCCAACAACACTAGCATAATATTATTTTTTCAAAACTCCACAACTCAAATTTTGGGTCAAGATTCCTTACCTTGAATCATGCTTCATCTTTTCCATTACAGTCTATAAGTCTTTCTTTCTTCTTTCTAAACTTGGTTTGTGTTGGATTATCCCCATTATTCTTCACAATTTCTTGTGAAGTTGCAAAATCTTTCTTTCTCTCATTTCTTTCTTCTCCTCATGTTTCTTCTTCTTCTTCTTCTTCTTCTTCTTCTTCTCTATTTGGGATGAATGAATAATGCCCCTTATTTATATTAGGGGCTAATTTGGCAAATTTGTGTAATGATTTTATGAAACAAATCAGAAATTTTGAGAATCTTGGAGAATTATCTAGATTAGTCATCAAGTACTATTCATCCAAAATTTTAAGCTGTATTTTCTACCTAATTCTGTTTCTAATTTGGACAAATATCCAATGCAGAGTTGTAGGTCTCGGTCTTAGCTTTGCGATGATATAATTCATAAAATTCGTAGATTATATGAAAAGGTTATGCCCCAAATACTACGGGCTATACGAAATGGAACATAAAATAAATTTCATATTGGAACTACAAAGAATTTGTCGAATAGGTAAAAAAATAATTTCATGAGCATATACATGTTTGCACATGATTTATATAATGTATTATGCCTCATATAACGTATTAGTCATCGAAATTATCGGGGTGTTATATTTTCTCCCCCTTAAATAGGATTCGTCCTCGAATCCATTCTGAGGTTTAACTCATAAGTCCATCATAGTTTGAGGACATCTGCGTCTCTCCTACTGTTATCCTCCTTAAATTCATTTATGTTCTTCTGCGCAAGAACTCAGTACCATGACTTCTGAGAATATCTTGTCTTGGTACATCTATTTGATTTTTATAGCTGAAAGCTTTAACTTTGGGAGTCCCTGAAACAAAGTCTTTTGATTCTTTATCCTAAAATTAGTTTGGTTAGTTCCATGTATAACCAAATTCACCTCGAAGTCTTTATCTAGCTAAGGAAACGTAATTCACACCATTTTCTTTCTCAATCCTTGCAAACCCTCCCCATAACATAGTATTTGTTGAATTAGGTTTATCTTTTACTAAAACTGTTTATTCCTTAGCTTATAGCTACCATAACACTCACCATCTAGACACTGTCTTATTATAACTTATATATGATTCCTACTAGTTTGATGTCATCCCATATTTCTTTCATTTCGTTATTCTTCTTCCATTTCTTTTAATACCAATCAAGTTTAATGACCTCAATTTCCTCGTGTCTAATGCACACTTCAAAGTTCTTCACCTTTTCCTTATGATATAGACTCTTTAATGCTCTCTCCAATGTTATTTGCATTCGGTAGTATGTCGCGGTTCTCCACTACTTTTGAATTTACTGCGCAAACTTCGGTATTAGTCATGAACCTTGATTATAGGAAACTACTAAAATACTAACTCCCTCAGAAAACTATATTGCTTAAAATGCGTTACTTGCAACAATGCTCGTGAGTAGTGTTTTACTACACATAATGTCCTCACATATCTTGCCTTGTCTTCTGATTTTTGGTACTTTCGAGTCTCCAATTATACTAGTATTTTTCTACGGTTAGGCTTTTTCATATCCTGTTACAATTCTAGATGTAAGCATATAGAAGAATGATCTTGCTAGATATTTCTTTAGCTTTACATGGTCCATCTGATCCTAGCATTCTTCTTCTTATTTTATCTATTTGACCTCGCTTTCTCCTTGTTAAATTTCAATTACTATCAGTTCCGACCTTCATGTTCTCGTATCTCATTTCATCTCTGGGGCTTGGGACCTCATAGTTTATGATCAATCTCTTTATATACTCTAAGTTTATCATCACATTTTCCAATATCTCTTAACTCCATAATATTAATTCTTGACATATCTTTGACGGTCTCCTTCTGGTTGGCATAAAACTTAACATGATACATCGTTGTTATATGCACTATATGTATACTAGTGCGGAATAGGTAATAAAAGTAAACTATGTGTCCTTACTGTTGACGTCGAAGATGAAAATTCGATTTTTGGTTAACGTCCATACTCAATTTCCTTAGTTCTTTTATATCACGCTCTCCATAATTTGTTTCAGGTCATACTATGCCTTATTCCTAACTAGGTTTATTGCGTGGAGAACTTATGGGTTATGTTTGTTACCTTTCTTTAATTTCCCTTTTAAAAGAATTCCAATCTTATACCATACTGAGAAACCTTGCTGTTACATACTTCTGTCATTACCTATCTAGTATTCTTTCCTATCGTCGACTTACCTCGACATTTCCACCTCCAGATCTTTTATTTAAAGTCATTTTTATCTTCTTTTTATTCTAATATATACTTGGAACTTATGTGATCTATATCTCTGTATTCTTATCCGAAGAATATTATCTTTTAAATTTCTCTTTCCTTACCTTATAGGATACCATACTATACCACAAGTTCATTTGCTTCTAGAAATATCAGTGGGACGTATATCGAGGTCCATCATTACAGCTATTTTCTAACGAGAGTTGGGAGGGTAGAGTTGATCCTGAAGTCTTTTCGGTTGTGTTGGCCTTGCGAGCTATGTGTGTTATAGGTGCATAAACTGCTCGTTTATAATCCTAGGATTTCCTTGTTTACATGACTGATGTTGGGCTCCCACACTAAGGGTACTGCTGGTAGGAACTATTTGAGTTACCTTCTTCAACTTTGCTCATGATTATTTTATGTTTATTAAATACACTATCTTTTTCTAGGAATCTTCTTAAGGCTCATGCTCTCTCAAAATCCTACTTACTCCATTTGTTGTTATTCATTTCGAATTTTTTCTCTGTTACTTCGATTTATTTCTTATCTCAATTCCTTGAACCTTTGAAATCATTAATTCTATGAAAACTCCATATTTTACAATAGGTCATGTTATCACTACTGAACTTTTTGGTTTAGGTGTTGTTGTCTTACTAATTTTTTCCTCTCTAGTATGGTAGGAAGTTTTGTATAAGTCTTTTATCTTACCTCTGAGGTTGTTATCTGCATTGTTTACTTTGGTTCCTTGCTCTTCCGAGCCTTTACTTCCTTGACGGATTTTAGTTCTACGATAAGACAGGTTATTACTTTTATATTTAGCTTGGCTTACTGGGAATTCAAACTACTCAATCTCTTACATAATATCACTATCTTATGATCCTTATCTAGGTTCTGTTGAACTCTTTGGTTCAGTTGTCTTGCTGTCTCATGATTTATCTTTCCCGTTAAGTATTCTCCTTTACTTGTTCAAATCTTTACTAGGCTCTATATTAAGGGGTGACTATATGCATTTCGTAAAGATCTGCGAATATTCATTACTGTTATTTATCTAAGTTTAGTAATGGTCTGGTTAGGTGTCTATATACTTACTAAAGTAAGGCTACTGGAAGGAAGAATTGTCATTCACTCTGCCAGGACCTGGGTCGACTACTTCAATGACTTAGAGGTCCACAATATTTATCAACTATTCTGAAGTCTCCATTTACGTTATTGTCTCCCAACTACAATATCTATGTCACTATATGTACTGAACCTTTATTTCATTTTTCGTATCCTTCTTTATTGATTCCATATTTTATCTATTGGCTCTAAGACGTGCCGCCGAGGCTAGTAGCGGTTCATTCTTATGGGCTACTTCCTAGATCTCTGCTCTCGTTATACGCTATAACTATGCCAATTAATCTTACTTGTTCGTGCTGGTAATCTTATTAACTCCAGAGTACCTCCAATCTTATGGATGTATCCTTTTAAACTCACATGGATCTCTACTGGCATTGGTATGATCTAAGGATTCTTACTGGTGTGGCCAATTTGCCAATCTTGTATAATACCAGGTTCTTTCTTTTCTAGCCTTTAAAATCCTCATTGGTCCATTTTTGGGTGAACTATCTCTCGATGTTCGCTACCTCTATCTAAAAATATATCACTATGGGCACTGAATTTTCTTACAGTTATCTTTTTTTATGATGTAAGGGCTGGGACAAGCATCTTACGTCTCGATAGATGTCGATATCCTTGCTCTAGTACTCTATGTCTTGATATAGTCTATTACTCATGTAAGATAGGTATGAGATAGGCTTCATCAGGACAACTTCTTTAACTGGTACCACTGAGAAGTTTAAATTCTAGGTAGCTTAGGGTCGTATCCATATCAGATTTCTTGGTTGAGGCAACTAATCATTTTTCCTTACGACATTCATTCTGTTTGCTTATGGGCCTGGATTTAGGTGTCTAAAATCTCTACGTCCTTTTTGATATCTCATGTCTATTGGAACTTCCCTATATAATCCTGATTTTTGTTTTTTTTTCCTTTATGACTATTCCTTACTACTTGAAAAGCTTGCTACCCGTACAAGGTGCTCAAGGACCTTGGGATCTGTTCGAAGAAATTCTATGAGAGGAGAAGAAACCTTACTTAGGGTTACGTGACATCTTTATTCTCGCTTAGGCTTATTCTATTCTCCTTACTACCAAGAGTCCTGGTACTTTGTTTATTATCTCATACTTCTTTTTGTCTCTCTACTTCTTTTTGTCTCTGGTAGCGTTAAACATATGTGCATCATTCCTTACTTTTCTTATAGCTTTCTCTTCCCACTCATTGGAGTGAATATTCTCCGAACCTTACTATCTATTCTCATAACTTGTCTTGGACTTCTGATAATAAGCCAGGATAACTAAAGAAGGATTTTCAACTAGGACAAGGATTATGGTTACTTTTATAAGGAAGAAAATTCAGATAGCTTTAGGAATTATTACTAACATGTTTATATGGCTTGAGGACGTACTCGAGGATTAGATACTAGAGAGGTAGTGCATCACATATAATTATCACGGGCATACTACGTATACAAGACCTCAGCACTCTACCCACTGCAGTCACTGACTCCTTAGACCATGCTCTGATACCATCTTTGTAACATCCATCTCCTCGGAGGATGCTATCGGTAGGGAATAGGCTGACTTATTCCCCTGAGCCTCTGAATTTCTGACTATGATTAATACTATTAACTCATCTCAAATCTAAACATATGCATAGGGACATGGACCATTGCCTAATCTCAATAACATAGAATGCAACTCAATACTGATAATTGTTTTCTTAATAACAATACAGTTTACAACTCTGTTTATGGACACTTTTACTCAATACAATGACTGATGCCATACTAGTATCTGATGCACGACTTTAATGTGACTCTGATTGATCTCTCTCTTTGACTTAACCTAGTGGACCAAATACCGTAGTGACTGTCATCAGTATCCATCCTCTAGAGCTCGTCCTCTGAGTATACCTGCAAAACAGAAATACTGGGAGTGGGGGGGTTAGATCGTTTGAAAGACCTAGTGAGTGGACAGTTTAAAATAAACATTGAAACACTTTACAAACATTCATTTGTTTCTGAAATCGAAATCATCTTCAAGAAAATAATCTTTTCTGAAAACTCTTTCGTATCTGAAAACCGATCTCTTTCTGTGAAACTTTCTGATTTTTTTATAAAACTAAATTCTTTCTAAAACTCTTTTCGTAAAACTGCTCTTTCTAAATCTCTTTCATAAAACCATCATTTCTGAAAACCATATCTCTAAAAATCTCATCTCTGAAAATATGTCTATGAAAAACTTGATGTATGAGGGCATTACGTCTCGCCGTCCCCTCATACGCCTAAACTAGTGGTCTTGGGGTGTTACGTCTCGCCGTCCCCCAAGCCACTGAACTAGAGTAAGATGTGCAGATCAATGTTATCATCTCGACTCTGAATCTAGGGTCTTTGGGCGTTACGTCTCGCCATCCCCCTATCCCTGAAATCTAGGATCTATGGGCGTTACGTATTGCCGTCCCCCTAGTCTTGCTCTATATATGCACATGTTTAAATCCGTCAATTCCAGAATGCTTTGGAACTTTTATCGCTATATGATGTACTATGCTTGTGGCATGATATATTACATGTATATGAGCTGATAGAAGACTCTTATGATGGCCTCTAACATTCTAGGATGAAATAGGAATAGTTAAAACTGACTTTGAATGAAAATGAACATGTGTCGCGACACTAGGAGTTACGCATCGCGACACCTACACGGGTAGAACCGAGACAAAGAGCATGCTCTAGTCCATGTTGCGACGTGAAGCTTTGAGCGTTGCGTAGCTCACATGAGCAAACTTGAGGCAGAGGGTTTCTCCTATTTCACGTCGCGACACCTAGTGTGATTTTTACGATGCTCACACGAACAAGACTGAAACAGAGGCCATCTCTTTGTTACGAGTCGTGGTGCTATCCTGTTGGCATCGCGATGCTTGCCTGTTTACAGGACCAAATCTCAACTCTTCAATGTCTAGTTTGCCCAAATGCACTTCCAACACTCCCACACTATAACTTTTACATAAGCAAATCTTTAAACTGCAACATTTACACATTCTACATCAATATACCATCATCAAAGCAACCATTTAATCTCATAAATCTTAATTTAACTTAATTTCTAATAGTTTCTGAACATGACAATGTCTTAATCCAATCAATTTCCTAGTTCCTTATCCACCTTGATGCAATCACTAACATGCCAACAACACTAGCATAATATTATTTTATCAAAACTCCACAACTCAAATTTTGGGTCAAGATTCCTTTCCTTGAATCATGCTTCATCTTTTCCATTAGAGTCCATAAGCCTTTCTTTCTTCTTTCTAAACTTGGTTTGTATTGGATTCTCCTCATTCTTCTTCAAAATTTATTGTGAAGTTGTAAAATCTTTGTTTCTCTCCTTTCTTTCTTCTCCTCACTTTTCTTCTTCTTCTTCTTCTTTTTCTCTCTTTGGGATGGATGAATTGTGTCCCCTATTTATATTAGGGGCTGATTTGGCTAATTTTGTGTAATGATTTTATTAAAAAAATCAGAAATTTTGAGAACCTTGGAGAATTATCTAGATTAGTCCTCAGATATTATTCATCTGAATTATTGAGCTGTATTTTTGACTTGATTCTGGTTCAAATTTGGAAAAATATCCAATGCAAAAGTTGTAGGTCTCGGTAAAATTCAAAAAAAATTGGAGATCTTATGAAAAAGTTATTCCCCAAATACTACGGGGTGTACGAAGTAGAACATAAAATAAATTCGTATTGGAATTATAAAGAATTTATCGAATATCCAAAAAAATAATTTCATGAGCACATACATATTTGCACATGATTTATATCACGTATTATGCCTCATATAACGTAGTAGTTGTCGGAATTACCTCGATGTTGCACCTCAACCTGTATAGTTCAGCAAGTTTATTTGTGGTCGTCATAATTTACGAGTGTGTAAATTATGGACACGAAATTGGAATTCGTGACTGATATGCCTGAACTTAGAGAGTCTCACATAATGAAATATAATCGTAGAGAACTATGGCAATAATAATAAATAATATTGATTATTTATAAATCGTTTAACGGTTAAACGAATTAATATATACATAAGGATATTTTGATCATTTCTTAATTAATTGTATTTATATTTAATACACGATTTTATTAAATACACATTAATTAATTTTCAAATAAGATATTTGACAAATATCATATATATATATATATATGTATGTATTTTGATACTTTAATGTAAATATAATACATATAAATATAAATATAGATATTTATATTTATTAATTATTTGATTATTTAATTATTAAATAATTAAAGTAATTAAAAATAAAAATATCTAATGTGAAGATAAAGCTTGGAAATGGAATTTTTTTTTTTTAATTTTTAGATAAGTCTTAAAATTATTTTTTGGCTTTATTTTAATAAGATTAAAAAAATCAAAAAATATCTCTTTTCTTTTTTGCTAGAATTTCATCCAAGGCTTTAAAAATAAGTATAAAAGGAGTTTTGTTTTCATTTTTCAAGTGATCAAGTTAAGAATTCAAGAAAAAAATTAGAGAGTTATAGAGAAATCAAAAGAAAAGCTTAGAAATAAGGTATTTGCTAATTTTCTTTTATTTGAAAATTGTTTATGAAATTCTAAAACTTAACATATGATGTGAGTTTATTTTTCCCTTTCTTAAATTTGTTTTGAAATTCTTGAAAGCTTGATTATTGAATATATGCATGTATAATAATTAAATTAAGCTTAATTAGTGTAATTGTCATTCTAGAGTTTGTTAGGCCACTCAATAATGACTTAGAAATGTTCTTGAGTTATTTCAAAGTGGTGAGGCTTGATTGGTGTTGTAGAGAATGGATTAAAGTGTTGTATTGAATTAATTTTGGTTAATTGGATTAATCGATAAAATTAGGGTTTATGCCCAAATCAAAATTAGGGCTTTGCATATATTGGATGTATTTTGATGTATATTAGATATACAAATAATTTTGGTAGTGATTGGAAATCACATAAGCTTGTAATTGACAAATTAGGATTAAAATGATCAAAATACAAAAGTTTGATAAATATTGGGGTTCATGGAAATTGGGACTTTTGTGCAAAAAAAAAAAAAAAAAAACTGATTTTTGGTGATTAGAATAAATTAATTTATTTTAATTATTTAAGAAAAATCAACAAAATCGATTTTTTTTTATTACTATCATATCTTTAGGTTCATTCATCTCATGCCGAAGATTACTAGATTTCTCATTAGGTTTCTCAAATTTCATTCTATACATCCCTCTACTACCCTCTGTAAGATTTAGAATTTTATTTAGATAATTTAACGAACATAGGTATGTTTACCTCAAATAAAATATAAGAGTGAAGTGACTGACTTCTATTTATAGCCAAAAAGGATCAATGCATGATTGAAGTTAGACACTCTGATATAAAATGATATTAATAGGATTATGACCCTAATACACCTATAGGGGAATAGGTGTAAACAAAGCATAATTAAAAATTAAACTATTATATCTAAGATTATTCTAGATAAAATTTATATGGCTATAAGCAAATACTCTTACATCTAAACAATGGTCACAATCTTAATCTAAATAAGAAATAAAATACGTAAAATAAATTACAGAAAGTAAACAATGAATACCAAAAATTATTTACAAAGTGGAAAATTCTTTGTAGAGAAAATATACTTGGGAATAAGTTTCCAACCGATTACACTATGAAGAGAAACTTAATGTGATAGTTAAAAGATCTATGGTTAAAATTTTTATTGATTCAAGCACCTCAACTGTAATGACCCGAGAGAACTCTTCAAGTTCGCATCAAGTAGTCTTTTTTGGCAACTCTAAAGTCTTTGTAGTGAATTTAATTAGCAAAATTGCTCTTCCCGAAACTCCGATGGCTAATCTCTAACTCAAAAATTAGATGGTTAGGTTTGATAAGGTTTGGTGTCTTGATAGTTAAGAAAGAGAGATGTTCACAAAAAATAAAGAAGACATGAGATCAATAAAGGAGTTTTCACTCAAAAATGGTGACTCTGTATTCATTTTTCATCCCGAAGGCAAAAATAGAATAATCAAAGGTTTATATAAATTAGAGTTTTCAAAATTTAATTTGGGCCTATAAAATAAAATTATCTCCAAAATATCGTAAAATAATTATAATATAATTAAACATATTTTGACATACAATTCGTGAATATTTCGAACCCAACAAATCCATTACCCAAACACCAAAATGAATCTTTGACCACAACTTATTAATTTCGATGTTGAAGAAATTTATCATCATCCATTGATATAGTGTGATCATCATGAATATCACAATTAGCTGGTATATACCTAATTGAAACAAATGTAGTGGCCAGCTTGAATCCTTTCATAAAGTGAAAATCTTTTAATCTGGAACTGGACCTCTAAATAGGACAACTTTTGCTGCCATATTTATTGTTTAATTATTTTGGATTAACACAATAGCAATAATAGCAACACATGCGCTTTTATTAATGCTGGATAAAGTTGAGCTGGAATCTCAGCTTAGGTTTGAACAAAAGGTCTTTAATTTGGTAAACAACACAACACAGTCACATAATGATTAACTCGAGATTATCAACTAAGCAGGCTTAGATTAGATGTCATCAAGAGTCCTTAATCATAGGCGGTCTCTATATATCCTTTTGAGCATAAGAGTCAAAGGAGACAAATTTAGTGACATAAAACAAGGACACTATTATGTCAAGAATTGTTGTTTTTAAGTAAACCCGTTTCGGCAATAGGGTAATTAAATTTACCCTTGTGCTTAAGGGTGATTAAGACATTGTTCATGAGATTACACATGAGATATATATGAATTGTAATCGTGCAGAGAGAGAAAGAAAAAAACGTAGAGATTTTAAGTGGTTCCATATGCCAACATCTTTGTTTGAGTAATGATACACTCACACACATTTTTACTTAAAGTTTTATTAACTCTCTCACGGTAAGTATAGTGATTTACTGTAGATTACTGTAGTTGCAGTGAGAAAATTTGTAAAACTTTAAATAAAAGTGTGTGTGAGTGTA